>JXCR01131721.1:173014-213118 GCA_002079205.1 Phalaenopsis hybrid cultivar
TTAGGCTGAGATGCCACTCCCAAAACTTCCTAGTCACCGATTCACACATAAAGCGGTTGATATTAATGTTATCTCCTTCGAGAATGACAATTTTGTGTTCATACATCCAAGGCTCAACAATTCGTTGGATGGCAAGGATGGCCTGGAGTTCAACTCTAGCATTGTCCCAATGCTCAAATCTGCGGCCCGTAGCAATAATAATGCTCCCTCGATCATCGCGAATAATTGCGCCCGCCCAGGCAATACCAGAGGATGAAAGAGCCCCATCAACATTGATTTTGATCCATCCAGGGGGAGATACCAAGGTGAAGAAGAAAAAACCTTTTTGGTTGGCTCACATACCACTGCTCCCGGGATGGAAATAAATCCAAATTGATAAGAGCTTCAAGCATATTAGTAGCAATCGTGATTGTTGTCCTAGAAGATTGGCCATGGACTTTTGCGTTTCTAGCTCTCCAGCAATAATATACAGCATAACAAAAAAACCAACCCGGGAGAAAACTTCCTAACTTAAGATTTATTTTTTTGGTAGGTTTAATATTTATGTTAATTATTATATTTTTCTTTTTTGATCTTGCATAATTATTTCTCTATTGTCTTCAATTTTTCTCTTTTATTTTTTAATTTTTCTTCAATGGTTTCAGTTGTTTAACTCTTATTTAAGAAATGAAATAAAATTTATCTTTCTTTGTTTATTTTACTTTTTTTTTTTGAAAATAAAATAAGTTCATATTGCTTTCATCATGTCTTGCGTTGTCGAGATGTACAAGTTGTGAGACCTGGGGTGTAACACACTTAGTAGAACCTATTAAGCGATTGCGAGATCCTCATAAAATAGTAACGACTAGTTTCATAGTAGCTAAGAGGTAATATTTTACCATACTTCTATTAATAGGGTGAAGGGATTTTTCTCTTTTTGAGAAGCCTCTTAAGCCTACATTAAAGATGCAAGTAAGCTATAATACAACATATAGAATGAGGAGGATGTGTCTGATGGATAAATCAATTGAAGGAGCACAAAATTGTTCGACAAAGTAATCACCTTGAAGTACATAGTGATCTCCCTTTCTCAACCTCTAGTAGTTAATTTGTCCTTGTTTTCATTAGTATAAATTTCAATCTATCAATTAGAGAGATTGTGTATTTTGATTCGTTTAGTATTAGTTTATTACACCACCAAAGCCTTGATTGGAAAGGTAAAAACACTTGCAACAAAATTCTTTGATTTGTCTTGCCCATAAGGAAAGGTGTTTCCAGTTATGCCTTTCATGTGTATTGAGAGTACATTTGGTGTAAGTTGTCATCCAGCATAGAACTTCTCCTCCACCATACGGAAAACGCCATAGCTTGATATATGAGGGGATTGAGACGATCCATGAGCAATGTGGTACAATTACAACCCCAAACCCAGCCTTAAAGGTGGAGAGACATCACGGTAGTATGAGTTCCATACTACCTTTCAAAAATAATTTCATCATTGAATTAGGCAACAAGAGTACACCCAGTGAAGCACCTAAGCTGAACCAGCCAGTGAAAAAACCCGTACAAAGTTAAGAAAATGTGGAGACTATCGGTAATCCTAAATTCATCCCAGCCAGGAAATGCTTCAAGTACCACATATTTGAGCACATATTGTCCAAACAAAAGGGTAAAATTCTTCATTGAGCAGAGTTCAGTGGAGAATGCAGAGGGTAAAGATCAAGAAGAGGAGAATGAAAAGGAATATCAGCTGCCCGTAGATGAGGAAGAGAAGCTAGTAATTTGATGGATCCCAGACAACCCACGAGAGAGTAACAGTCGCTTGTCATAATAGATGTGAAGGGAAAGGTGTGAAGCCTTGCCATAGATGAAGATATTGTGATAATATTATATCTACACATATGGTAGATAAATTAAGTCTCACTACTCAAAAGTATTCTCAACCATATTTCCTGACTTAGTTTAAAATGAGAAGTAAGATCAATGTTGACAGAAGCTACTTCAAAGATTTTCTATTGAAAATAAGTTCCAAGAGAAAATGTGGAATGACGTGGTACTTATAGATGTCTGCCACATCCTAATAAGTTGTTCTTGACAGTATGATCACTACACATATTATGTGGCTACAGGAACACGTATTCTTTCACAAAAGATGGGATCTCAACGTATAATTGTCTTGGAAGGAGTCTAAGGTGTTTGAGGATGTGATGACACGAACAACCTTTTTACAAGTTATAAGAGAGGCTAACGTGGGGGCTAGGGGAATGTTTCAACCCGATTCAGCAAGAACCTACAAGGTGGAAGGGTTGAACCAGGCCCCTCCTCTCTCTTTCATTTGGCGGAAATTATTTCCCCCCTTCATTTTTCTGTTTTCTCGCCTATATATCTATTATAAATATATATGTTTGTGGTCTTAGAGTTTAGTTTTTGTTGAGTCTGAGTTGAGATTTTTGTTTAGACAATCATTGACATCTTGTTTTCCCTTTCTAGGGTTGTACCCGAGAACGAGTGGCGTTTCGGCTGTATCTCGCTCTGAAGTGGTGTTTATCCTCGAAAGCAATTTCCTGCAACCGTCTACACCTCCATCCCACACTTACCTTTCCTCCAATNGTTGAGTCTGAGTTGAGATTTTTGTTTAGACAATCATTGACATCTTGTTTTTCCTTTTTAGGGTTGTGCCCGAGAACGAGTGGTGTTTCGGCTGTATCTCGCTCTGATGTGGTGTTTATCCTCGAAAGCAATTTCCTGCAACCGTCTACACCTCCATCCCACACTTACCTTTCCTCCAATCTGGTCACATGCCCTCCTCTCCTTGATGCCTTTCATTCCCTGCCCTTTTGGTTGGCTATCGTATCTCTCCCACAATAGGTGAGTTGTTGTCGTTTCTTATCTCACATTCCAGGTTTGTGGTCGCAACACAACCTGCTAGCCTCTATCCCAACCATATTCCAATACAAGCCCTTTATCAGGCTGTGACCCTCATCCCATTAGTCTTCAGCCCTCCATGCGCCTAACCATTACATAGCCACTCATACCCCTTACTTTTCACTCTAACCGCACCACCACCACCTCAACTTAGGCCTTAGATTTAAATTTTTGTCGTTATTTCCTACTTTTCAAGTATCTTGTTTGTAACCTTATTGAATGTCAACAATAATATTTTCATTTCGATTGTGGTTTGAGTTAACTCCGGTATCAATTGATATCAAAACTAGCCTAACCCTAATTTTATCCTAGGGTTTCCTAGCATCCGCCATAAGCCAAAAAATTTTCTTTCCTACAGCCAAATACCCTTTCCACTACCACATATCCCTAAACCTAATCTCCCCTTGTTAATTTTCAAAATCAGCAACCTTAAACCAATTATTTTTACCCTCTTTCACCTCTTAATCCTAAACCCTATTCATGCCACTAAGAAGATACATGCCCGAGCCTATACGGAAAGAGAAACAGCGAGAGATCCACCAACTTGTACGAAGGCTTGCAGACATTGAGGATAAAATGCAATGGTAGGTTACACTCGACCGTGATCGGGAGAGACGAATGGGAGAATGAGAGAAAATGAAGATGAAGTGGGAGATCCAACGTCAGTTCCTACCAGCTTACTATAGACAAAAGATTCGAACTCTAGCTTCAAAAGTGGAGAGACCACATCACCAGGCAACGTCTTGCAGGAAAAGCTCAACCTCGAGGTGTTACCTCTAGATATCACCCAAGAGAACACCACCCAGTCAAAGGAGAGTGGAGAACAAGTGAAATCAACCCGCATCCCAAAATCTATCACAGCCAGGAAGTGTTTTAGGTGTCACAGATTTGGGCATATTGAATCAGGCTGCATAACTAGGAGGTGATATGTTTCACTGCGTAGAGCGTTCATGAAATTTTGGGTAACGACACAATAGACACACAAGACGGCGAAGACATAAAGGAGGAGGATCAGTTTCCAGTTGAAAAGATAAAAGGTGATCCGGAAGATGATGCCGACTTTAGAGACGATTCTCAATTTTCAGCCAACGAGAAAGAGACGTCATCAATTCCAATTGACCCCAAAGTAGAGATTCCAGCTGAAATACAAATTGTCGTTCTAAAAGGTAGTGACTCTGACGTAATGGGCATTCAGGCAGAATACGAGACTATGGTGCTAGAGATAGAATTTTGCATGCGTTGAGAGGAGCATCAACGGAACTGACCTTGGATATCCAACGCGGCAATGAGTTTGAGAAGCTGATATCAGACACAAGACACCTTTATAGGAGAAAAAAATCAGACTTTTCATATCCATAGTCTCATCCTTGAGTTGGCCCTACTGAGGGAAGTCCCACATGTTCGTGATGAGACTCTTTTGTGCCGCGTCGGGAAGATTTCAGAGAGTTATTCAGATGTTATATTCCATTCAGTATGGTACCCATCATCGAATGTCTAGATAGAAGGGATGAAACCCAGCTTTAAAATTTGTATTAGGAGCTGGATGGGGACAAAAAATTCTTCAATGAAATTCAGGCCCTATCAATGAAGAAAAGAGCTCTCCTAAATAGGTGCTAGTGAGAGGTGTAGCTAACCACAGACTTCACCCCAAAGTTAATTTCTCCCCGCATACTAGTTTATCAGATGTGCTCAACNCCAGGTCCTATCAATGAAGAAAAGAGCTCTCCTAAATAGGTGCTAGTGAGAGTGGTGTAGCTAACCACAGACTTCACCCCAAAGTTAATTTCTCCCCGCATACTAGTTTATCAGATGCGCTCAACTAAGTAATGGTGGAAGAAGCACGTTACAACAAAGCGGCTCAATACCTGAGGCGTGAGAATATTCATCTCTCTATAATTCCAGCTCAGATTGTGTCAAAGGTGGATGGATACCTATTCTACTAGAACATGTTGTGGAATGACAATGCCTACATGATCAATCTACTTGGGGACTTGACTTCGTGCTACAAGGAGTCAGAAGCATCGACGAATGAAGTCGAAGATCCCCCAACCCCAGGATACTTACGCGGTGACTAAGGTGCTGAACCGGTTCAACCTACAATGTGGACGGGTGAACCTCCTCTCACTTTCATTACGCAGAAATTATTTCCCCCATTCCTTTTCTGTTTTTCTGCTTATATTTCTATTATAAATATGTGTTTATGGTCTTAGGGTTTAGTTTTTGCTGAGTTTGGGTTGAGATTTATGTTTGGATAGCTGTCGGCGTCCTGTTTTCTCTTTCTGGATCTGTATATGATGACGAGTGGTGCTTCAGTTGTATCTCACTCTGAGGTGGTGTTTATCATTGATTATTCCATCCTCCACAACCTCCCCTTCGCTATCGCCTTCGTCGTACCTTACTACAGAACCCAGGAGACAGCAACCCAACAGGTTTCCTGCAACCATCTACTCATCTCCATCTCGTGCTTTCCTTTCCTCCAACCTTGTCGCATGTCCTCCTCTCCTTGATGTCGTTCACTCCCTACACTTTTGGTTGGTTCTCAAATCTCTCCCATAGCATGTGAGCTATTGTTGTTTCTTCCCTCACCTTCCAGGTTTGACACCGCAACACTACCTGCTAGCCTCTCTCCCAGTTATACTTTAATACCAACCCTCTATCCTGTTGTGAACCTCATCCCGCCAAACTTCAGCCCTCCCTACGCCTACTCATTAGCAATTTTTCCTGCCTACATCCGCTAGACTCCACCCTCCGACTCGTGGATCGTCCATCCATTACATAACCACTCATACCCCTTACTTTTCCCTCTAATCGCACCACCACCACCTCGACTTAGGCCTTAGATTTGTGTTTGTGTCATTATTTCCTGCTTTTCAAGTTTCTTGTTTGCAACCCTATTGAATGTCAGTAATTCGATTGTGGTTTGAATTAACTCCGGTATCAGAGGCACCGGTGAAATTGGCCTTGGTAACACTATTGAGAATGACTTGGCATGTCATTATTTCATATGGAAATGAGAATGTTTTGAGTTATTGATGAACGGCTTTATGAAGTAAACTGGGCACTACGTCCCAAGTCGGTTTAGCAATGCCGCATAAGATAGATTCTCAGATAGGAGTGATGAATCACAACTTTGAAAATATTTACAAGTGTTTTATGGGAAAAAACATCATATACTGNCGCCCTCCCTGCGCCTACTCATTAACAATTTTTCTTGCCTACGTCCGCTAGACTCCACCGTCCGACTCGTGGATTGTCCATCCATTACATAACCACTCATACCCCTTACTTTTCCCTCTAATCGCACCACCACCACCTCGACTTAGGCCTTAGATTTGTGTTTGTGTCATTATTTCCTGCTTTTCAAGTTTCTTGTTAGCAACCCTATTGAATGTCAGTAATTCGATTGTGGTTTGAATTAACTCCGGCATCAGAGGCACCGGTAAAATTGGCCTTGGTAACACTATTGAGAATGACTCGAAATGTCATTATTTCATATAGAAATGAGAATGTTTTGAGTTATTGATGAACGGCTTTATGAAGTAAACTGGGCACCACGTCCCAAGTCGGTTTAGCAATGCCGCATAAGATAGATTGTCAGATAGGAGTGATGAATCACAACTTTGAAAATATTTACAAGTGTTTTATGGGAAAAAACATCATATACTATGATCCAAATATTTTCATAGAAGATGGCGAAGCCTCTCCTAAGCGGCGAGAGTGACACGGGACGCAAAAGTTCCTGCAATATCGCTAGCCAAGACTTTCAACTCCCGCGATCGAGCAAACAACAGGACGATTTTCCGTTTTTAAATTTTTATCTATTTTATTTTCAACGAGTTTCTTTCTTTTATATAAGACTTAAAAAATTAAAAGATTAGTTTAGATCAGATTTAAGGAGTCCAAGAATAAAATTAGACACATTAGNTAAGACTTTCAACTCCCGCAATCGAGCAAACAACAGGACGATTTTCCGTTTTTTAAATTTTTATCTATTTTTTTTTCAACGAGTTTCTTTCTTTTAGATAAGACTTAAAAAATTAAAAGATTAGTTTAAATCAGATTTGAGTCCAAGAATAAAATTAGACACATCAGATAGCATGAAACTAAAATAGGCCCCCTATAAACTGGTCAGGTGACCATTTTGACCTTTTTCTCATTGACTATATGTGNTTAGATAGCATGAAACTAAAATAGGCCCCCTATAAACTGGTCAGGTGACCATTATGACCTTTTTCTCATTGACTATATGTGCTTAGACTTTTTTTCATTGCATTTGAATTGGTTAGATTTAGCTAAAAATTGAGGAATAATGAAAAAGTGCTAAAACCTTAATTACTTTTTTTACAACTAAATAAAAAGGTATTTTAATTATTCTAACAATATTATTTTCATATAAAACCAAACAGATCATATCATTTATAGCAAAATATACTCAAGTTCGAAGTTGCATGAGTTTTGAACTTGCGGTCATTATTTTAAAGTATAATTTAGCTAAGATTATGAAATTTATAATATTTAGATTTAAATTTAAGCAACTATAAAAATGATTGTGACCAAAAATCATTTGAAACATACTTATTTTATCATATTACTCGTGTTTTTCAAACTTTATGATTTTTTAAATTGAAATTTTTATTTTTTGATGTATTTTTGAAATGATTAAAGAAAGTGGTAAATTAATGAAATTTCATATTTTTAGCAAATTTTGAAGATTTTTATTTTAATTCGCCTAACGTTCATGTTTTAATTAAAAATTTTACCATAGCCTTTCTACACATCAATTTTCTGAAAATCAATTTTATATTTTTAATTTCATTTAATACATTTAAAATGTTGTGTTGGCTCATTCTGTTGGAAGAAAATGACTCCCCACAAACCCAATAATTGGTCCTTGTTAACTATGTTATCACATAGCTAATCTTTAATGCTTCGCACAACTACTTAGTAGGACGTATTAAGCAGTAAGGAAATCCTCCTAAAATAGCAAGGACTAGTTTTCATAACAGTTAAGAGGCAATATTATACCCTACTTCTGTTGATAGGGTGAAGGGATTTTTTGTCTTTTCGAGAAGCCTCTTAAGCCTACATTAAAGATGCAAAAAAGTAGTCATATGACATGGAATGATGAAGAAATGTACCAGATGGACAAATCATTTGGAGGAGTACAAAATTGTTCATCTAAGTAAACACCTAGAAGTATTTAAGCTATAGTAGTTAATTTGTTTTTTGTTTTCATTTTGTATCTTTCAATCAATCAATAGGAGAGATTGTGTATTTTGATTTCTTTGGCATAAGTTTATTGCCCCAACAAAGCATTGGTAGGAAAGCTAAAATCTCTTGTAACAAAGTTCTTAGGTTTGCTTGCCCCGTAAGAAGGGTGTTTGTGGCTATGCTCCTTATGTGTACGAGAGTACATTTGGCACAATGGCTACGTTGTCATTAGTACTGAGCTTCTCCTCCCAGTGAGCAAGCATAGAGGAATCCAAAGCCATGGTGTGATTAAATGTGGATGGTTAGTCGAGAATCATACAAAAAACATGTTTCCATCTCTTATAGCTTTACCTCACATTTACTTGCATTATTTACATTGGGATATCTTCATGTGATATTTGAATGGTTATGTTCTCATGTGCCAAAATAATAAACTAAACATTATATCGTGCTTTAAAATAATAAAACTTTCATTTTTAGCATTATGTTTGATCATTCCTGCCGTATAATAAACACTTGCATCTTGTGTTATTTAGTGTTTGATAAACTGGAATGAAAATAGCTGCATAGCTAAGTTGATATATCATCATCATGCTTGCAAGACACATTGCTCACACATATAGCTTACTTTATCCCAATAAATTTCAAAGCATATGTATGGTTGCACTTGTAGGTTACATCTCTTATTTACAAGTTTATGAGCTAGTATAGTATAGTGAAATCATTATTATTGTCCTTAATGTGATATCATGAGTTTGTGTTCATATAGTGTAGTGAAATCATCATACTTAGTGTTTGATCACTCACTGATTAGTATGACACGTCTTACACACATATGTAAACCAAGATTAAATTAAGGTTGTATGATTATTTACTTATCCGCCGAACTGGGATGGATTTAATTGGAAGTGTTTTGAAAGATATTTTAAGTATTGGCTACAAACCGAATTCATCACATCTTTTCATGCCTTGAGCTATCATAAAAGATGTTACACACTAAGCAATTAAGAAGCATAGAAAGCACAAATCATCTTCTCTAATTGATAGTCCAAAAGGCTATCAGGAACATAGCAATCTGCAGAATAACAGATGGATATTTGTAAATAATGTATGTACGATGAAAAAAAAAATATCATCTTACCTGCAACTGAAGTGTGTGGAGGATGAAGTTGCGGACAATGTCGTACTCACCCATCAACAGAAATGCAATACCTGAAGAAATGAAGTCACGTATGAAAACCTGATCATAATTTAGATCACTTCCATCAGTAAGGATCTTCGCCGCAATAGTGCCAACAGGAGTCCCACAGTAGTACACAACAGACTCTTGCAGAAGATGCAAGGCTTCATCCTCAATGGACGATCCTTTCCTCTTTGGTGTTGCAAAGTTCACTGCTCCAGTAGCTGCAGATTTCCTATCATTTGAGCTGATTTCTTCATTAACATGTCTCACTTGTTTAATCTCCTCAATACCCAAAACCTTCTGAGCGGTGGCCTCATGAAGCAACTGGCTTTTTGCACCCAACTTCCCTTTCAGCAAGGCGCCATTACCATCCTCATTTGAAATCCCAGTGACGCCATCAGTACGGTGACATCGGCCTTTCAAAAGCCGAAACCTCTTTCTTTCCGCTTTTCCATAGAAAGATTTTATCTTTTCCCCATTTACAGTCACCAAATTTTGGCTAATTCTTGAATAAGAATGCAACTTCATGTTAAATGAGCACTTCTTCCGCTTAGACCTCGCATGAGTGTCCCAGGTTGTGATCAACTGTGTTGTACCGGCCAATACACCGGAAGAGAAACCCGATACAACCCCGAAGAGCCCTTGCAGCGTAGCACCTGGTATTCCCATGATAATTAAAACTAAACTTGCAAACAGCTTTTACAGTTCAGCTTTAACAAGCCCGCAACAAAAAGATATTCAGCATATCAAGTCCAAAAACCAAATCTGAGAAGAGCTGCACTAAAAAAAAAAACAGAAAATGAATGAATGAAACAATAATTAGTCAGGAGCGTCCGAGCTTATTTGAACAATAATGACGGTAAAAATTAACCAAAAATGGCATCCAAGATGGGAAATTCCATTTCGCAGCAAAAACAAGTCAAGTAAAACCCTAATCAACCAAGCGAGCAAAATCAGAAGAAAGCCAGAAATTTCTTTGCCCAATCGAGGAGATCGCTCACCCTAAACCTGAAATTTACGGCGATCATTCCAGCATGCGATTCCACGTCGAAGAATAAGGAGAGAAAAAAAATCTCCTGGAAATCCAATCCCGACTTCTCTTGTTCTTATAGTTACACGCATCAACAATCCCTACCAACGGCATGAAACTGTGAAAGGAGACAAATCCACAGGAACGTCAAAACATATCTTTCTTTCATATAAATAAAATTTAAATTTGTGTGGGACAATTGACTCTCTCTAGGTATTGGGGGCTATATTCATATTTTACCTTGTGACTTCCTTGTAATCTATTGTAATCCGATTAACTACAAATATATGAAAACAGAAGCGTGGAACATACTAAAAGGTACAGATATGTTACAGGGGTATAACGCGGTTATAACCCCTCGATACCCTCTCTGTAACCTACTGACGTACGCAGCGTTGCATGCATCTTACGTACACAATTTTTTTTCCTTGTCTAGGTCTTCTGGCTCTCTAAAAGGTAATACATATTTCCACGCACAAATAAGTTGGTATGTATGTAAATATTAAAGTTTAGATGTTAAGTATGTAAATAGATAGGAATTGACTGTTATGTATGTAAATCTTCCAAATTATATTAGTTTTAGATAGATTTTTATGGCAAGCATAACTTAGATTATCAAATTTACTAAATTATTGTTATTTAATAATTGTTTAATAATATTTTGCATGGATATTTATATGATTTTGAGGCATTTACATACATACCAATCAATGTAATGCATTTACATACATACCAAGCATACCTTTTACATTATTACAATTCAAATCCTTATATCAAGTTGAAAAGAGCACTATTTTAACCTAAAAAAAAATGTAATGCATAGTTCATGCATATGTAAGGCGGAAAGTACGAAGAAATTAGAGTTTAAGTGTTACATATGTAAATACATAAGAATTGAGTGGTGTGTATGTAAATTTTCAAATGATTGCAAGGCAAACCATATATGCATATAAACCAAAAAATTTTTGAGTGTTATACATTTAAATAAAAAAATTGAGTGTTTGATATGTAAATATGTAAAATTTGTGTGTTATGTATGTAAATGCCCCCTTGATTTAATTATATATATGTTAAAGTATGGTGAGTCATATCAAACAACTAAACCATTTTATTATAAAGTATGATTTGCATATATATCACTCATTTTTGGTGTATTTACATATCTAACATCTAAGCTTTAATTTTTACATAAACGACACATTTCTTATGTACGAAAAGGTGCATTTTATTTTTAAATGTTAGAAGGGGTGTCTTTTTGATGTGATAAATGTGAAAAGAAAGTATAGTTGTTCGTAAATACGTAAGAATTATGTGGTATGTATGTAAATGCTCCGCCTCAAAATCTTATTCAATGAAATAAACTCTAAAAGAGGACATAAATACTAATGGACTTCCAATATTTTGATCAACTATTAAGAAGATTTACGTACATGCCCTCAATTCTTATGTATTCATATATTTAACACGTAAATTTCAAATTTTACACGCATATCACATTAGTCATACATGAAAATATGTATTTCACTTATTAAAAGTTAAAATAATGATATTTTTTATGTGATATAAAAAAGTATAGGTGGTATAAATATAAAAAGTAAAATTTAGGGGTTAGTTATGTAAATGCATGGGAATTGAGTGGCATATATGTAAATGCCCCTAATTTATGGGCATCTGTCATTCGAGTCGATGAGCAAGAGATTTGGATAAGGAAATGCTGACGCAATTTTGATTTGCATGATTTTTAATTTGGCTTAAAATATAGATTTTAATTGATTTGTTTCGGAGGATCTGCGGTTGCCAAACGCCGGATAGCTTAATTAAAAGTGATTTCTTTAACAAAACTACGCCAATTGTTTGTGTATGGAGCACATAACACTAGGAATTGCAACATTCATTTCGGGTGCCAATGTACTGCGGATTTGCTTGTTTGCGTTAGCGAGGGACTTGATGGTTCCCGGATCATGCTTCAAAGATGGAGCGAGTGGAAAGGTTGTGCTCGAGACGGGAGATCTGGAGCCATATACGGTTCTCTCTTTCGATTTGATTTTAGGCCTTCGGTTTATTTGAAAACTTACTGGTAGTGTAGTCGCTCGGCGATGCGTGACGAGGGTGAAGTTATGTGGAGCAGTATTTTTTAGTCGATAGTGGATTTCGGTTGATTTCTCTTGTGCGATCAACAACGGATGGAGTGTTTAAATTTAATGTATGTTCTAAGATGGTAGAAAGAAAATGTGTGATATGTAAATTTTTCCTTATCTTCATAGTGAAATTGTTTGTGATGTGTGGCTCCATGGTTTATTCCTCTTATCGGTTTTTTCCAATTTAAATCTTGTGTGCTTTTTTTCTTGGTTATGCATTTTTTTCAGTAGTTCGTTTTGAATCTCTAAAATTGGTGTGTAATTTGGTTGTGAATTGATCAAATATGGCCTATAAGTCCCCAGTAAGTGGTATCAGACCAAGAAGTTCAACTCAAACATTGTGTTCTAAGGAATACAAGTTGAAGAGTTGTTGAATAATATCCGCCATTAGAAGAAATCACCAAATAGTCTGAATCTATGACTCTGTAAGAATGAGAAGCGTCTTATTTAATAATCATAGGTTTGATCTGTCTTTTACTTTCATCATTTTATGCTTTCAACATGACAAATGAAAAAACTACGACGAATCTCATAGTGATGCTGAAAAATATGTATGATAACCTTCAATGTCAAATAATGTTTTTTATGACAAAGTTATTTAATATGAAGACGTTGAAAGGTAGTTTAGTGGCTCAACACTTGAATAATTTCAAAAGTGTGACTAAATAGTAGTGTTATATGGGCATCAAGTTCAATGACGAGACCATGGCATTGTAAATTTTATCTTCATCGCCAAAAAAATGGGATGGACTGGTCACACCGACAAGTAACTATTCGGATAATATGAAGTTAAACTTTGATGATATTATCAGATTAGTGCTAAATGAATAAGTTTACTATAAGGCAAACAATGAATCTTCAAATTCCACGTAAACTATTGAGAATAGAGGAAGAAAGTTCGAAATGAATGTAGGCAAAAGCATATACAAGTCCAGATGAGAAAAAATCTAGGCCATGAAGAGCAAAATGACATTGGTGAATGATGGAACTATGGGAAGAATGCTCATTTCAAAAAAAAAAAAACAAAACAAAAACAAAGCTCAAAAGATGGCGAGTGACAGATGCAACGATAAGAATCTCTCTACAAAGATCTCCACAACCAAAATCCAAAGTGACTTTCTAGTTCAATCTCTATTCAATATTAACTCTTGGATAATAGATTCAAATGTCTCTTCCATGTATGCCTCAATAAAATGGTGCTTAAAAATTATACTCAAAGTGATTCAAGTAATGGGTATTTCTGAGTTAACAGAGCCCACAATATTATGGAAAAGTGTGATGTTGATATTAGGTTGTCAAATGAAATAGTTTGGAAGCTTAGTTGAGTTAGATGCATTCCAAGTTTGAAGAGAATTTTGATCTTGATAAGTCAGCTTGCAATATCAAGGTATGTGACTACTCTCATAAGTGATTCATGGAAGGTGGTTAGGAGAGCAATAATGATGGCTTGCGGCAACATTAAAAATAACTCTTTGTCTGATCTTTAAGATGACAAAATTCATTATTGTGGATGGAGCAAAGTTTGATGTAAATCTTTGGCTCTTTATGTTTAGCCATATGAGCGAGAAAAATATGAACTCCCTACTTTCTAAGATCGAGCTTTAGGGTTTAAAATCTATAAATCTAGATNGAGTGGAAAGGTTGTGCTCGAGACGGGAGATTTGGAGCCATATACAGATCTCTCTTTCGATTTGATTTTAGGCCCTCGTTTCCTTCGAAAACTTACTGGTAGTGTAGTCTCTCGGCGATGCGTGACAAGAGTGAAGTTATGTGGAGCAGTATTTTTTAGTCGATGGTGGATTTCGGTTGATTTCTCTTGTGCGATCAAGAACGGATGGAGTGTTTAAATTTAATGTATGGTCCAAGATGGCAGAAAGAAAATGTGTGATATGTAAATTTTTCCTTATCTTCATAGTGAAATTTTTTGTGATGTGTGGCTCCATGGTTTATTCCTCTTATCGGCTTTTTCTAATTTAAATCTTGTGTGCTTTTTTTCTTGGTTATGCATTTTTTTCAGTAGTTCGTTCTGAATCTCTAAAATTGGTGTGTAATTTGGTTGTGAATTGATCAAATACGGTCTATAAGTCCCCAGTAAGTGGTATCAGACCAAGAAGTTCAACTCAAACATAGTGTTCTAGAGATTACAAGTTGACGAGTTGTTGAATAATATTCGCCATTAGAAGAAATCACCAAATAGTCTGAATCTATGACTCTGTAAGAATGAGAAACGTATGACTTAATAGTCATAGGTTTGATCTGTCTCTTACTTTCAACATAACAAATGAAAAATCTACAACGAATCTCATAGTGATGCTGAAAAATATGTATGATAACCTTCAATGTCAAATAAAGTTTTTTTATGACAAAGTTATTTAATATGAAGACGTTGAAAGGTAGTTTAGTGGCTCAACACTTGAATCATTTCAAAAGTGTGACTAAATAGTAGTGTTATATGGGCATCAATTTCAATGACGAGGCCATGGCATTGTAAATTTTATCTTCATCGCTAGAAAAATGGGATGGACTGGTCACACCGACGAGTAACTATTCAGATAATATGAAGTTAAACTTTGATGATATTATCAGATTAGTGCTAAATGAATAAGTTTACTATAAGGCAAACAATGAATCTTCAAATTCCACGTTGACTATTGAGAATAGAAGAAGAAAGTTCGAAATGAATGTAGGCAAAAGCATATTCAAGTCCAGATGAGAAAAAATCTAGGCCATGAAGAGCAAAATGACATTGGTGAATGATGGAACTATGGGAAGAATGCTCATTTCAAAAAAAAAAAAAAACAAAAATAAAGCTCAAAAGATGGCAGGTGACAGAGGCAACGATAAGAATCTCTCTACAAAGATCTCCACAGCCAAAATCCAAAGTGACTTTCTAGTTCAATCTCTATTCAATATTGACTCTTGGATAATAGATTCAAATGTCTCTTCCATGTATGCCTAAATAAAATGGTGCTTAAAAACTATACTCAAAGTGATTCAAGTAATGGGTATTTCTGAGTTAACAGAGCCCACAATATTATGGAAAAGTGTGATGTTGATATTAGGTTGTCAAATGAAATAGTTTGGAAGCTTAGTTAAGTTAGAAACATTCCAAGTTTGAAGAGAATTTTGATCTTGATAAGTCAGCTTGCAATATCAAGGTATGTGACTACTCTCATAAGTGATTCATGGAAGGTGGTTAGGAGAGCAATAATGATGGCTTGCGGCAACATTAAAAATAACTCTTTGTCTGATCTTTAAGATGACAAAATTCATTATTGTGGATGGAACAAAGTTTGATGTAAATCTTTGGCTCTTTATGTTTCGCCATATGAGCGAGAAAAATATGAACTCCCTACTTTCTAAGATCGAGCTTTAGGGTTTAAAATCTATAAATCTAGATTTTTGTGAAGATTGTATATATGGAAAGAAGAAAAAAAATCTTTCTTCAAAAGTAGGTCAATGGTAAAATCCAAGAAGCTAAAGTTAGAGCATACAGATGCATGGGGTCTTAATCTAGTTTAATCCCTTAGAAGTTGGAAGTTTACATTGTTTTCTCTCTTTCATAAACGATCACACTAAAAAGGTATATATTTACTTCTTAACGCATAAATAATTTGTATATGAGGTGTTTAAGAAGTCGAAGGCCATGATAAAAAATGAAACATGCTTGAAGTTGAAGTATCTCAGATCAGATAATGACATCAAGTATTGTGATCAGAGTTTTAATACTTATTATGCAATAGAAGGGAGCAGGCATGAGTTCACTATTCCAAGGACACCACAATATAATAGTGTGGCTTGGCACATTGATATAACCATCATAGAGTGTGTCAGGAGTATAAAGTTGCATGCATGCTTGTCAAAATAACTTTGGGTTGAAGCAGTAAACATTGTTGTTTATATGATTAATCATGGTCAATCAGTACGTTTAAATGAAGGCTTATCTAAAAAATATTGGAATGATAGGGAGGTAAATCTATCTCACATAAAGGTATTTGGTTGTTCGACATATATTCATATCGATTTAGGATTCAGGAGTAAGCTTGACTCAAAATTTGTCAAGTTCATTTTCATTGGATATGATTCATATAACTTTGGGTATAAATTATGGGATTATCAAAATCAAAAGTTCATCAGGAGCAATAATGTGACTTTCTATGAAATAGGAATATACAAGGATAGGAGCATAAACTCAAGATTGTACATCAGTTATTTCTAAAAGAACATTCCAAATATATTGAGATAGAAGCTAATGGTGATGAGGAAGATGGAGAGAAAATATGTGCTTAACTTGATGAAGCATGGGATGTTCCTCATACACCTAAGACTAAAGTCAAGAGGCCCGATAGAATCACGAGACTAACATAGACATGTTCTTTTTCTTTGTGATATCTTTTGCTAATTGATAGCAGTGAACCACAATTATGAAGAGGACACTCAAGTTAAGGTTTCAAAGGAGTGAGAGTTTACCATGGATAATGAGATGCAATCATTGACTTCAAATTGGACTTGGGATTTTATGAAATAAATAGATGGTAAAAAGACACCACACAGCAAGTGGATTTATAGGTTGAAAGAGCAGTTAAATGTTAGCAGGTACTATAAGTCAAGGCTTGTTGTGAAAGGGTTTCATTAGAATAAAGGGTTGGACTACACTAAGATATTCTCTACTGCGGTGAAGATAATAATTATCAAAGTTGTGATGAGCTCAGTTTTATAGGAAGATCTATATCCGGAGTAGATGATTGTAAAGACAATCTTCTTACATGGTGATCTGTAAGAGGATCTATATATAATGCAACCGTAGGGTTATGAGGTTCTGATGAAGTATGATATTGTCTACAAATTAATGAAGAGCCTTTATCGTTTAAAGTAGGCCCCGAGATCGTGGGTACACAAAGTGTCAGACATAACACTATTATTTCATTAAAAATTTTGGTGATTTTTATATTTTGCTACTTTTTTACGTTGATGGCTTGTTGATTACAAGAGAAGACAAAGAAAATCATATACTTAAATGCATGATTCTCAAGGGAGTTTTAGATGAAGGATTTATAAACCAAGAAGATCATTAATATAAGAATCAACAGGGACAAGAGTATAATTACTTTGAAGTTATCTCAAATAGAGTATATTGAGAAAATCCTACATAGGTTCAACATGTGTGAGTTTAAAATAGTGTGCACCTCCTTAGGTAGTCACTTCAAATTATATTAGGAACTATTGCCTAAGTCTGGAGCAGAGTAAACAAAGATGGAATGAACTTTGTATAATTTGATTATAGGAAGTTAGATGTATATTATGATATGTGTAAGACCAGATACTACACATGTAGTGGGAGTGACCAGTAACTAAATGGGCAATCCAGGCAAGCATCATTGAGGGGGGTGAGATGGAATCTCATATATTTGAAGGTAACATTCAATAAGAAACTTTGCTTTGAAAGAGCAAGGATTGAACTATAGATATATAGATTCAGATCTAGTGGGGAATATAGATGATATTTTAAGTACAACATGGTGTATTTTCACTTTGGGGAACACATTAGTGCATTGAGTTTCTAACCTGCAGAAGATTGTTGCACTTTCAACTGCTGAAGTTACATTGTTATCATTGAGGATATCAAGAAATTGATTGATTGTAAAGTTTTATGACATAATTGAGCAAGGAGCAAGAGATATGATAGCTTCATAGTGCTAGTATGAGTAACATTCATTTTGCTAAGAATCCACTTTTCATGTCAGGATAAACTTTATTCATATGAGACATCATTTTCTTTGTTCTCTTTTAAAAGATGAGTAGTTACTTTTGGAGAAGATACATAGAAAGTAAATTAAGATCGAAGTGAAAAGATCATCACAATTTCTTAACATTTTCATGACTCCACCAATTCAAATCACCATTTCACAAATCTCAAAACAAGGAGAAAGCTAGAGAAAACTACTCAGATCTCATGGGGAAAACACGATAAAACTCGGAATTCATATATAAAAGCAAAGTCATACAAACTACAAAAATAAATGAACTTATCTTTAATTTCTCCCGAAGAAAACTCCTCGAAGTTCCTTTGAATCTCTTTCTTTCTTTACAACACATAGAATTCCTTTTCGAAGCGGCAAGAAGAAAAAAATCTCTCACTTTTCCTCCACTCTTACAATTTCTCGAAGAATTCCTCACACTCTAGTAAATTTTCTATACACTAATGAAACCTCTCTAACCTCCAAGACCTCTAGAGTCTCTCCCTCTTTCCTCAATTTTCGGCCAAAATCTTCTTTTAAAGTTGTGAATGGGCTTTCCCAAGAGTTGCCTAAGCATCCCTTCAAATTTTGTCCTCATCCAAAGCCTAGTTGGACATAACTGTCGAGCTCGCCGTTGGCGGTTTTGAGGGCGCCGTCGCCGGACCTTCTTAATAAATTAATTCTGGAGTCTTGGGAAAATCTCGTCATCGGCGGGGTCGATGTCGCCGTCGGCGCCCTAGTTTAATTTTTCACATCTTGGCCCTTTTTGCTCCAAATTCGCTCTTTTTTGCACTTTTTGCTCCAATAACCCTATTTCATCATTCCTGCAACAAAACATCAAAAATATCTTTCTTTAAAGTGCAATATCATAAAAAAATAGTATAAAATAGGTATACAAATCTTAACATATTTTCCTCTGGTCAATGCACATTTATTAAGATAATTCAACTCAACTAATTCATAAATGTCTAACCATATGTTTAAATACAGTGCAACATACATGCTAATTCTCCAACATTCTAACCTCAGCTCAAGAATTCCTCACACCTCTCTGACTATATTGTTTAGGTCTCTATTTATTTTATCAAATTATATTTAGGTCGAATCAAAATAGATTGTTGAATTTGAATTTGATCATTTAAGTCTCTATTTATTTTATCCCCATACTTTTCCATCAATTAAATTTGCTTTGGGAAGAATGCAATATGTAATTAATCAATCAAATTTATTAATGCAGTTAAGGGTTTTTTGGTCAAAACCCCTGAGTGCATTGCATTCTATTTTCCTTGATTTTAAACAAAATAAATGCAAATGGAAATTTTGAGATATTAAAAATTCTGAAAAACCCTTATATTTTTATGCATTTCAAAATTAGCCAATTCACTTAAAATAAACTGTCACATTTATCGATCTCGTAGCTTGAGTTTGATTATGTAACCCTTCTCCATTTTCGTCGTTGATGCATTCCCTCGATCCCACCCATTACTGGCGACTTCCCATACCCCCTCTAATGATATTCTCTGACCTTCTTAGCTTGATTCACTCTTTTTTCCTCTTTAGGACTACTTCAACCTCTCCTCTGCCTCTCTCTCCTCATTTTTATTGGATCTGCCTAGCCCACCAGCCTCTACTCCACAATGTGTCTTTACAAATGAATCCACCTTCAAATTGCATCTCCAGTAATGACTATGACTCCATGCCATGCCTCCCTCTATGGCTCCCTCTATAACTTTATATATCATTTATGTTTTTCTATCCCTAGTGTAACTGATTCCACCTTCTTTTGTTCCATCTTCATATTAGCTCTATATTGGCATTCTCATGAATAAGAGAGAGATGTTCATTTTAAGAAATTAGTGTATACTTCATTTTATGTATTTATATTATTATATTATTACATTTAATTTATTAAATTTAGTTGAAAAACTTGCATATTTTGAATAGAATTAAATTTTGATTACCTGGAGTTAAAATGCCTATTTTTCAAAAGGGAATTTACATAACATATAAAATATTGAATTTTATATCTTTCACATTAAAATTTAGTCATGTATGTCACAACACATCATTTTCTTTATCAAGTTTCGATTCGTTGCTCAGGTCACTATAAACCTTAAAATATGTAACTTTGTGCTCTCTTTGCTTTGGCCCTCACAACACCTTTACTCCTCTCTCTTCTCCCTCATGCATGTGCACGATAAGTCTGTTGGGACTCTCATGCTCATGAGAACACAAGCCGCACGTAGAGCCACTTCTTTAGAGATTAAAAAAAATGTTTTCCCCTCATTAATGGCATACAAAACATATGAGATATGAGGCCAAGGATCACAAACATGCAACATTGTGATGGGGTTAAGCTACTTTAAGGAGAGGTNTAGAAGATTGTT
The DNA here is from genome assembly GCA_002079205.1 of Phalaenopsis hybrid cultivar. Taxonomy (NCBI): domain Eukaryota; kingdom Viridiplantae; phylum Streptophyta; class Magnoliopsida; order Asparagales; family Orchidaceae; genus Phalaenopsis; species Phalaenopsis hybrid cultivar. The sequence goes on from JXCR01131721.1 coordinate 193,606, forward strand.
GCACTTTCAACTACTGAAGTTACATTGTTATCATTGAGGATATCAAGAAGTTGATTGATTTTAAAGTTTTATGGCATAATTGAGCAAGGAGCAAGAGATATGATAGCTTCATATTGCTAGTATGAGTAACATTCATTTTGCTAAGAATGCCACTTTTCATGTCAGGATAAGCTTTATTCATATGAGACATCATTTTCTTTGTTCTCTTTTAAAAGATGAGTAGTTACTTTTGGAGAAGATACATAGAAAGTAAATTAAGATCGAAGTGAAAAGATCATCACAATTTCTTAACATTTTCATGATTCCACCAATTCAAATCACCATTTCACAAATCTCAAAATAAGGAGAAAGCAAGAGAAAACTACTCAGATCTTATGGGGAAAACACGACAAAACTCGGAATTCATATATAAAAGCAAAGTCATACAAACTACAACAATAAATGAACTTATCTCTAATTTCTCCCGAAGAAAACTCATCGAAGTTCCTTTGAATCTCTTTCTTTCTTTACAACACATAGAATTCCTCTTCGAAGCGGCAAGGAGGAAGAAATCTCTTACTTTTCCTCCACTCTTACAATCTCTCGAAGAATTCCTCACACTCTAGTAAATTTTCTATACACTAATGAAACCTCTCTAACCTCCAAGACCTCTAGAGTCTCTCCCTCTTTCCTTAATTTTCGGCCAAAATCTTCTTTTAAAGTTGTGAATGAGCTTTCCCAAGAGTTGCCTAAGCATCCCTTCAAATTTTGTCCTCATCCAAAGCCTAGTTGGACATAACCGTCGAGCTCACCATTGGCGGTTTTGAGGGCGCCGTCGCCGGACCTTCTTAATGAATTAATTCTGGAGTCTCAGGAAAATCTCGTCGTCGGCGGGGTCGATGTCGTCGTCGGCGCCCTAGTTTAATTTTTCACATTTTGACCCTTTTTGCTCCAAATTCGCATCTTTTTGCATCTTTTTGCTCCAATAACCCTATTTCATCATTCCTACAACAAAACATCAAAAATACCTCTCTTTAAAGTGCAATATCATCAAAAATAGTATAAAATAGGTATGCAAATCTTAACATATTTTCCTCTGGTCAATGTACATTCATTAAGATAAGTCAACTCAACTAATTCATAAATTTCTAACCATATGTTTAAATACAGTGCAACATACATGCTAATTCTCCAACATTCTAACCTCAGCTCAAAAATTCCTCACACCTCTCTGACTATATTATTTAGGTCTCTATTTATTTTATCAAATTATATTTATGTCGAATCAAAATAGATTGTTGAATTTGAATTTGATCATTTAAGTCTCTATTTATTTTATCCCCATACTTTTCCATACATTAAATTTGCTTTGGGAAGAATGCAATATGTAATTAGTCAAAAGCCCTGAGTGCATTGCAATCTATTTTCCTTGATTTTAAACAAAATAAATGCAAATGGAAATTTTGAGATATTAAAAATTCAGAAAAACCGTTATATTTTTATGCATTTCAAAATTAGCCAATTCACTTAAAATAAACTGTCACATTTATCGATCTCGCAGCTTGAGGTTGATTATGTAACCCTTCTCCATCTTCGTCGTTGATGCATTCCCTCGATCCCACCCATTACTGGCGACTTCCCATACCCCCCTCTAATGATATTCTCTGACCTTCTTAGCTTGACTCACTTAATTTTCCTCTTTAGGACCACTTCAACTTCTCCGCTGCCTCTCCCTCCTCATTTTTATTGGATCCTCCTAGCCCACCAGCCTCTGCTCCACAATGTGTCTTGATAAATGAATCCACCTTTAAATTGCATCTCCAGTAATGACTATGACTCCATGCCATGCCTCCCTCTATGTCTCCCTCTATAACTTCATATATCATTTATGTTTTTCTATCCCTAATGTAATTGATTCCACCTTCTTTTGTTCCATCTTCATATTAGCTCTATATTGGCATTCTCATGAATAAGAGAGAGATGTTCATTTTAAGAAATTAGTGTATACTTCATTTTATGTATTTATATTATTATATTATTACATTTAATTTATTAAATTTAGTTGAAAAACTTGCATATTTTGAATAGAATTAAATTTTGACTATCTATAGTTAAAATGCCTATTTTTCAAAAGGGAATTTACATAACATATAAAATATTGAATTTTATATCTTTCACATTAAAATTTCGTCATGTATGTCACAACACATCATTAATTTTCTTTATTAATTTTCGATTTGTTGCTCAGGTCGCCATCTTCACTCACATAGAATTGCTTTACTCTCACCCACTCTAAACCTTAAAATATGCATCATTTTGTGCTCTCTTTGATTTGGCCCGCACAACACCTCTACTCCTCTCTCTTCTCCCTCATGCATGTGCACGATAAGTCTGTTGTGACTCTCATGCTCATGAGAACACAAAACACACGTAGAACCGCTTCTTTAGAGATTAAAAAAAATGGTTTCCCCTCATTAATGACATACAAAGCATATGAGATATGAGGCCAAGGATCACAAACATGCAACATTGTGATNTCGAACTCCTCTGTTTCCTGAAACTGAATGACGGTTCACGAAACTTGACCTCGCGCCTCTTTGCCCTTCGCCCTTCGCGACTTCAAAACTGCCTCCTCTTCGCCGACTCTTCTGCAGAACTGCCGAACAAGGCTTCGCGAACTGCACGCGAACTCGCGATCTGGCCTGATCTTCTTCCTGCGAACGAACGAGATCTCTGCCGATCGCGAACTGCACTCCAGAGCCCCCTTCGCGAACGATTTTCCCAGTCCAAAACGCGATTCGCGAATCCCTGGTCCGAAGCTTCCTGTCGCGAAGCTTCCTGTTGGCGAAGAAATTCGAACTGCTCCGCCTGTTCCGCGATTTCTTCCTTCCTCTGCCCCCGAACGCCTTGCTCGATCTCCTCTGCCGGGGATCTTCTTCCGCGCGTGCCTTTGCCGCTGCGATTTCGCGCGAACTCCCTGGTTGCGGGTCTTCCTCGCTGGACTGACGCCTCCTCTGCGTCGTGCGCCGATCCTTCACCGAACTCCCGCAACTCCTCTGNCTCCGCGATTTCTTCCTTCCTCTGCCCCCGAACGCCTTGCTCGATCTCCACTGTCGGGGATCTTCTTCCGCGCGTGCCTTTGCCGCTGCGATTTCGCGCGAACTCCCTGGTTGCGGGTCTTCCTCGNAACGACGGTTCACACCTAGCGCCCGCGATTCTGTCACGAAATCTGCTCCTATCGCGAACTGACGCGATTCTTTGATTGCACGACTCCTCTGTGAACCTATCGCACCGAACCTGTCACGAACCTTTCGAGGACTCGCCGCAAATCGCCTCGGAATGCCGCAGGAACTGTTCTCTGCCGCAAACCGCNACGAACCTTTCGAGGACTCGCCGCAAATCGCCTCGGAATGCCGCAGGAACTGTTCTCTGCCGCAAACCGCCGAACTTCTATAGCCACGGGAACTCCTTCCCGCACGCGCGACTCGCAGATCGCTCCTTCGCCAAACTCCTGGCGAAATCCCGCGCGAACTGCCGCCGAACTCTTCTTCTCAAATCTTCTTCCTGCGTCGATCTCCTCCTGTTCCCCTCGAAAAGGCTTTGATACCAATTGTTGTGAAATTTAACGGAATAAAATAGGAATCGACACAAATCAGAAGAACACAGAGATTTAACGAGGTTCGGCAAAAATTGCCTACGTCCTCGGGAGCGAGCGGCGGNGCAAAATCCCGCGCGAACTGCCGCCGAACTCTTTTTCTCAAATCTTCTTACTGCGTCGATCTCCTCTTGTTCCCCTCGAGAGGCTCTGATACCAATTGTTGTGAAATTTAACGGAATAAAACAGGAATCAACACAAACTAGAAGAAAAATACAGAGATTTAACGAGGTTCGGCAAAGAATTGCCTACGTCCTCGGGAGCGAGTGGCGGTTTCACTATTTCAGCGAAGTTCCAAATACATCCCATAGGGTTACACATATAAATAAACATATACAAACCCTCTAATAAAATTACAATCACGCCCTCGCTCCTCCCAACCCCCTTTATTCCAAGAGACACTCCTTTTCACCAGGAGACACACCTCTTCAAAAGAAACTCCAACTCCCTAGATATGAGCCATATCTAACACATCTCATAATTGTGGCTCAATTTAATCTTCGGAAGTGAAAGTTTTATCAATTCTCTAGTGATGTATCGTCAAGAAGTTTATCCAATCAAATATGAAACTTGATGCAGTATTTTATTTGAAAACTTTTGGAAGTAAATTCAGGATTATGTTAACTTTAATTTTAGAAAACTTACATTCAAATTGGATGTACTCAGCGAAATGAATCCAATTACATCTTAAGTGGTTCTATCCGAATGTTAGTGCTCTAATGTCACGATCCGACCCGGGGATTGTAATTAACCAAGACGTGAACAGATGATCGGATGATGTGAAATTAATTTTTTTATATTCATCTATAATTTAACAAATGAGAGGGTCACAAATCAAATTAAATTAAAGCGGTACGATTTATATTAACTCATTACTCGTTGTCTGCGCTTTCTATTAACGTTTTCTTTTCTATCACTCATTTTTAATCGTTTAATTAACCTGAAAAAATTATTTAAAATAATAATGAATTAAACAAGTCAGTGAATACTCATATTCCTAAACTACCATAATACACAACACACAACAACAACCAAGCCTTAATCCCACTACGTGGGGTCGGCTACATGAATCCTTTTTCTCCATTGCGTCCTATTTAGTGTCATATTAAGCTTATTTATAAATCAATATAAACATTTAACATACTATTCAAAGAGTTTATATCAATATCATTACTAATATTATTTCATATCTATACAATTGTCACTGAAATTTTCTAAAAATTGTGTCAATTGAAACGCAACAATATCAATATATTTTTTTATATACGTACACAAGTACATTAGTGTTCCCTCGCTAATGCCATCAATGATGACTCTATCATAATCAATCATGCACATTCAAACAATCTATGCAAATCATATTATTCATAATTTCATATCACTCAACTATAATGTATTAATTATTTCATATTATGAGATTGTAATCATTAACATAAAAATGATCGATAAAAATTTAATAATAGAACAATCAACTGCATTAATCAAACTTAATTAACTCATAGAACTGGTTTAGAAGAGATATCAAAATAAGGTTATAATTTAAGAATAGTAATCTCCTTATCGATAAACAATCTGTTTTCTCTTGACGTCGATTCTTCTAAAATAGAACGCCTAAACATGATAAAAATTTAATTAATTTAATAAACTATTTAACTATTTCATTCATGAAATTCCGTTAAAATTCTTTATTCAATAAATATCTTACTATTATTATTATATTATTATTCTTTACTATTATTATTATTATTATTAAGTTTTAATATTAACTTAGGGCCCGTTTAGGGGCGCGTTTTTGGTGCGGCGACGTTATGAAAATGCTGTCTATGCTTTTGGTTAACGCGTTCGAGCTGCATTTTTGTAGCGCCGCCTTTCAAATTTATTTGATACGTGGCCGCGGGATTGACTCGCGACCCGCGGGATTGACTCGTGGCCCGCGTTCGTTCATTGCGTTTTACCTTACTGCCCTTTCTCTCTTTCCTAAGGCGATCCCAAATCCCTCGAGCTCTCGTGCTCGATTCGACTCCTCACCGCTCCTTCCCCTCGCATTTCCTTCCTCCCTTCTCATTACGGTCGATCTGTAAACGTTGCATGGAATGATTTTCTTTAGTGGGTGCTCCTGCAATTGGATTTCGTTTGATGATTTTCCTTGGGTAATGTTGTGCTTTCGAATGATTTGCTTTATGCAATTCACTTGTTTTTTGAATATGTTCGGCATTTCAATTTGTTCCTTCACCTATTCTAAAAATTTTATTCCCAGTTGCGATTTCAATAGGTTGTTGTGTTGGTGTTTTTGTCTTGTTGTTTCACTTTGTTTCTTTGATTGAATTTGTCAAAGATAGCAAGCTATGCTTGCTGTGCAATTAGCATTGGTGGGAGCATGTTTGAATGAGCAGTTTATTATTGAATGGTTGCAGAGTAGTTTGGAGCAATGCTTGTTCTTCAGCTGTTTCGATCTATGCATGTTCCAATGCTTGTTTAGTGAATAGTTGGAGGGCAGTTTGGATCTTATTATGCTTGTTCTTCAACTCTTTTGATGTATGCATGTTCGAATGCTTTTTTAGTCAATGGTTGCAGGGCAGTTTGGATTTTATTATGCTTGTTCTTAAATATTTAGTGTATGGTTGCAGAGCAGTTGGTGATGTGAATATTTTAATCCTGCATAGCAAGGTCCCTAAATTCACTATCTATCATTTTTAAAGTAATAATTTTTTTTTTAAGTTGTTAGCCTACACTATAGGCTCAATGATGGCTTAGAATATCCAATGCACCATATGTGGGGCATAATCATGTAAGCATTAGCATCTATGGCCAAGCTTAATGCTCCATTATTCATCGGGCCAAGCATTAGCATCAATTAGCATCTATTAGCATCTATGGCCTTGGTGGGTAAGCATTAGCATCTATTCATATGGCCTTGGTGGGTAAGCAATAGCATATGTTAGCATCCATGACCAAGCTTAATGCTTCACTATATGCTCAATCTCATAATATAAATTCACTCTTTTGTGAGATTACTACTTATGAGTCTTATTAAGATGATATATTTGATATCATGATCTAGCTAGTATGGTGGTTCACCTTTAAAGTGGAGGCACGCACTACGACAAAATCTATAAAATAGAGAACAAAATGTTAAAAGTGCAAAATGCATACAAAGTTGTTGGTATGTCTGCAAAGCTTTTGGGTATTTTTGCAGGTGATGTTTTATCGGTAAATGCATAAGAATTCGTTGGTGATGTTTTATGGCGATGTTTGTTGTAGGTTTTTTTGGAAGTAGTATGCAGCTATAACATTGTGCATGATTGGTGGGGTTTGGGTTTCATGTGTAAATGCATTAGAATTGATTGTTATGTACGCATATCACTTCTTACCTATTGCGGAGCTGTAGGTTTTATTGAAGTTTACATAAAAATCCTTATCACTGCTATCTCCGTAATTGTTTATTATGAGCTCTTTCATGTGTGCATGTATATAAATTTTTGAGGGATATCCCCCACCTGCAAAGCTTTTGATGATATTGAATTAATTCCTGATATTGGATTACACAAGATAGATATATGTCTTCATAGTTGTGATAATCATGAGGTCCTTTTAATATTTTCTGGTATTTTTGTCTTAGTTTTTAATGATTGAGTCCCAACTTCCATTGTTTTATGGTGATTTTTTTTTTCATTTTTCTATGATTTTTGGTTTCCAATTCGAATTATTACGTTTTATTTTTATAATGGTATAACAAGACGTCCTTCTTATGTGTTAACTTGTTTAACTATAATATCTTGATTTAGTTCCTACATGACTAAGACGAATGAAGGTGGTCCGTCGACAATGCGAGATAAGGAAATAACAAACATTTTTTGCAATCTCTGTATTAAAAAAATTTATCTCGGAAATAGATCAACAACGCATTTTAACAAGGAAGGTTGTCAAAATATTGCAAAGAGGATCAAAGAATTGACGGAAAGTGATTACAACAATAACAACAACAAAGCCTTAATCCCACTACGTGTGGTCGACTACATGAATCCTTTTTCTCCATTGTGTCCTATTTAATCATATTTTCATTTAGTTCTAGTAAATTAAGATCATTTTTATACAATAAGCCCAAGTTTTTCTAGGTCTACCTCTGCTTTTCTTAACACAAGTCGAATCTAAAACATCTACATTCCTAATCGGATCATAGATATATTTATTTCGTATTTTGTCTCAAAGTATAAAGCCACTCATTCACCTAATCATTCTCATCTCGACAACACTTAACTTATTATTATGCTTCTTTTTAAAGGCCAACATTCAGCGCCATAGAGCATTACAGGGTCTCACCACCGTCTTATAAAATTTTCCACTCATCCACCTAATTATTCTCATCTCGGCAACACTTAACTTATTATTATGCTTCTCTTTGAAGGCCAACATTCAGCGCCATAGAGCATTGCAGGTCTCACCGCCGTCTTATAAAATTTTCCTTCAGCATTCAGCGCCATAGAGCATTGCAGGTCTCACCACCATCTTATAAAATTTTCCTTTCAGTAACATTCAACACCATAGAACATTGCAGATCTCACCACCGTATTATAAGATTTTCCTTTCAGTCTAAGCGGTACTTTTCTATCACATAAAAGGCCCGAAGCATTCCTCCACTTCAACCAGCCAACTTGAATTCCACTATTAACATCTGCATCTATATCACCATTGTTTTGAACAACAGATCCAGGATATCTAAATCGTTCACACTTTTTAATGATTTGATCACCTAAAGTCACACTTCTGTCACTAGAACTACTACTACTAAAATTACATTTCATGTATTCAGTTTTAGTTCTACTTAAATGAAGGTCTTTAAACTCCAATGTAGACCTCCATAATTCAAGTTTTTACTGGGTTTTTTCTCTCGTTTTATCCACGAGAAGTATATCATCAGCAAAAAAACATACATCAAGGTACATCCTCCTGTGGATGTCCAGTAAGACCATCCATAACTAAAACAAAAGGATATGGGCTTAAAGGCGATCCCTGATGTAATCTAATAGAAATAGGAAAATATTTGGTCAATCTTCCTTCAGTTTGAACACAAGTAACAACTATAGTATACATATCTTTAATGACTTGAATATAATTCATATCAACACCTTTCTTCTCAAGAACTCTCCAAAGGATATCTCTTGGAACCTTATCGTAAGCTTGTCTAAATCAATAAAAATCAAATGTAGACTCTACTATACATATCTTTAATGACTTGAATATAAGTCAGTTTGAACACAAGTAACAGCTCTAGTATACATATCTTTAATGACTTGAATATAAGTCATAGTTTTTCTTCTCGAGAACTCTCCAAAGGATATCTCTTGGAACCTTATCGTAAGCTTTTTCTAATCTCTCTTCTCAAGAACTCTCCAAAGGATATCTCTTGGAACCTTATCGTAAGCTTTTTCTAAACTTTCTCCTCAAGAACTCTCCAAAGGATATCTCTTGGAACCTTATCATAAGTTTTTTCTACATCAATAAATCTTCTCGAGAACTCTCCAAAGGATATCTCTTGGAACCTTATCGTAAGCTTTTTCTAAATCAAAGAACTCTCCAAAGAATATCTCTTGGAACCTTATCGTAAGCTTTTTCTAAATCAATAAAAATCAGAACTCTCTAAAGGATATCTCTTAGAACCTTATCGTAAGCTTTTTCTAAATCAATAAAAATCAAAATGTAGATCTTCTTATTATCTATGAACTTCTCCATCAAACTTCTCAATAAATGTATAGCTTCCATAGTAGACCTGCCCGACATAAAGACTTTATCGTAAGCTTTTTCTAAATCAATAAAAATCAAATGTAGATTCTCCTTATTATCTCTCTCTCAATAAATGTATAGCTTCCATAGTAGACCTGTCTGGCATAAACCCCGGCATAAATCGTCCATCAAACCTCTCAATAAATGTATAGCTTCCATAGTAGACCTGCTCGGCATAAATCCAAATTATAAGCTTTTTCTAAATCAATAAAAATCAAATGTAGATTATCCTTATTATCTCTGAACTTCTCTAAACCTCTTAATAAATTTATAGCTTCCATAGTAGACCTGTTCGACCTAAATCCAAATTGATTATGAGAAATCTTTGTAATGTGTCTTAACCTATGTTCAATTATCCTCTCTCATAATTTTAAAGTATGACACGTCAACTTAATTCTTCTATAATTTACACACTCTTGTGCATCCATTTATTCTTAAAAATGGGACCAAACTACTCTTTCTCTACTTCTCAGGCATCTTTTTAGTTTTTACAATAATATTAAAGAGTTTAGTAAGCTAAGAAACTCCCAAATTTCCTTAATATTTCCACAATTTAATTGGGATATCATCAGGTCCTACAGATTTTCCACACCCTTGGTTTTCTTTAAAGTCTCCTCAACTTCTTTTTTACTAATGCAATGGTAAAAATGAAATGTTTTATTATTATTCAAGATATTAAGATCACTAAGGTCGATCATATTTTCAGAAACTCTATTAAAAAGTTTATCAAAATAACTCACCCACATATGTTCAATATATTTTTCTAAGAAAAGTACTTTTTGATTTTCATCTTTAATACACTTAAGTTAAATCTTTACTGTTTTTCTCTCTTTGTTTGGTTAGTTTATACATATATTTTTTACGTTCTTTAATATCTAATATATCATAAAGATCATTAAAAACAAAATTTTTAACGTCACAGATTGTTTTTTAGACTCTCTGTGAGCCGTTTGATATTTTCCCCAGTTCTCTAAGGTTTTATATTTAAACCAATTTTTATAAAATAACTTTTTATATTTTATCTTTTCTTGCATATTATTATTCCACCACCAACTATTTTTATTTATAAAAAAAATTTGCTTTTGATTCTCCAAACACATTTTTTGCTACTTTTTTAATAGCGTTTGTTATTTTATCTCACATAACATTTGCTTCTTCATGAACATCCCAAATTTTGAAATCTTGAATTTTGCTCATAAAAATAATTTTATTTGTGTTTTTTAGATTCCTCTATCTAATTTTACGATGATGAGTCATAGTATTCTTTATTTTACAACTTATCATCTTAAAATCTAGAACTAATAAATAATGTTGGATACTTAAATTCTCACTTGGAATGACCTTACAATCTTTACAATCTCGACGATCTCTTATTCTCATAAGAAAATAATCAATTTGTGTTTTATTAAATCAACTCTTATAAGTAATAAGATGCTCATCTTTTTTCTTGAATAAAATATTAGTAATAACAAAATCAGTAAAACAAAATCTAAAATAACTCTACCATGAGTATATTTGAAGTCTTCTACCACTCTACCAACATGTGTAAAATATTTTGAATCTTAGATTAGCAGAATATCAACAATATACAATGACATTACTGAAACAGACTCCCAGTGTGACATTGTATAGGATTCCTCAGGGAGATAATGGTCGTGCGACACTTTAGCCAATCTTGCTAATGAATTGGCGTGTCCACTGAGGGTTTCCATTGACATTACAGTGCAAGGACATTGAATTTTGTCCAAGATGATCCTCAATAATGTACCCAGGACTAGAAAAAAAATAGAGATAATAGCTGTAGTAGCAAACATTACTGAAGATTGGCGCAGGCCATTTTAATTTTAATTCTCATCCAATAAAAAAATTATTTCTTCAAGAGGTATCATATGTATTAAGTTTTCTAAGTCATTCCAAAATTTATCTTTAGACCCTGTATTTAAACCAACTTGAGCAGCATAAACACTTATAATATTAAAAATCTTAGTATCAATGATAATTTTAAGAATTATAATTTTATCACCAACTCTATTAATTTTTACAACATTATCTTTCAAACTCTTACCAATAATTACACCTACACCGTTTCTAGTGCGACTCTTACCAGAATATCAAAGTTTAAAATCTAACTTATCAATCTCCTTAGTCTTTTCTCAAACTCATTTAGTTTCTTGTATACATAAGATATTATTTTTTCTATGAATCATAATATCAACTAATTTCATTAATTTATCATTGAAAGTACATATATTCCAAGATTCTATCCTAATATTAGCTTCATTAGTTTCATGGACTAACTTCTTTACCCGCATTCTTTCGTATGTGGGAACCCTTGCTTATTTGACACTACACTCGGACGCCGGTGTAGCGGCCCTTACACACTTTTCACTGTATTCAGGCTATACAACGCGTCGCTTCCAGGGGACCCCCTAACACATACACAATAATTAAAATGATTCATCTCATGATTTTTTTGACAAATTTTACGCCGGTTGTCGACTACCTAATGCAACCCTCCCTTTTCACATCCGGCCTTGGGATCGACAATGACAGTGTTACGGGAAGGGATTACGACAGACTAAAATTCAAAAACAAATAGAATCAATTGAAGGAGTGAAAAATATGTAATAAGCTGAAATGTAGATCCACCGTGTTAGACTTGGATCCCATTAAACGAACAATTGATGCTCCATATGAATGTTGAGTTGAGAAATTAGAGGTAATAATTATAATCTTCTTTGGTTTATTATCATTTTTTTTGTTTAACTAATAAGCCCTCTAACCCTCCCCCGCCCCCACAACGTTATAGACAATGCCAACAACTAAAAAATATAAGCAGTGCATAATTGAGCTGGAAATGAAAGATAAACTCGACATAATGTTTAAGGGGGTTGTTGCGACGAGAAAACATGCATTCAAACCAAGTGAGTTAGGATTTGTAGGCATACCAAATGACTTGCCACTTGAGCAGGTTACGATTAATTAAGGAGGGTTTAACACTAGCCAGAAGGAGATGAAGGGGTCCAGTTCCCAGTCAAAGAGGCCCGAGCTTGACAGAATAAGGAAAAATAAGGACTTTTTTGTAAAAACTCAATAGATCAATTGATTAATGTTTTTACAGCTCTGTCACCTGCTGCTTCACCTGACAACACCATCATAAATTTTATTGTAGCTTTGGATGCACTTCCAGAAGTAGTGTTTGATTGACACTTTTATGCAAAATTGACGCTTTTATGCATAAATTTAACACATAAATATTCACCTGTTGCCCGAACTGCGTGTTGAATATTTACGTGTTTTGGTCGACGAATTAGTCTGTTTTATATGTTGATGTCATTGATTTTTATTTGTATGTAGTTTTCAACGGTTTTGATTTATTTTCTAGAACAGTTATATGTAATTCATTTGTGTGCTTTGAAGTTTTTGATATTTTTATCATTTGATTTTGCTGTTGTTACCTTTCAACGCTTTATTTTATCCTGACAACTTAATTTACCCATAATGTCATAACAATGTGTGAGTTCAACATGTGCTTCACATTTGTGATGGCTGGAAGGGAAAAAAGTGACATGACAGTCGTATTTTTTGTCTATGCAATTAAGAATAGAACGCAGTGTTTTCCTCACCTGCCTCTAAGTTTGTTTAATTATATATATCTTTTAGTTTATGTATTATGTCACTAATAGTATCTTTCATAGCAGAGAAATATTATTTTGTTGATGTTGAATATCCGATGCGAGGGAGGTACCTAAAACCCTATCTAAACACCAAATATCATATTACTGATTTCGAGAAAGCAGGTGGCACCGCCCGTGGTAGAGAAGAAATGTTTAACAAACGCCACTCTTCCTTACGCAAAGTTATTGAAAGAACATTTGGGGTTTGAAAGAAGAATTGGGTCATTTTACGCGATATGTCGTTGTAATCATTTTTCAAACATGTACATATTGTGGTGGCCACTACGACACTACACAACTTCATCCAACGACATCTCTCTCGATCAGATACATACTTTAGTATGACTGACGACGAACAAATGCATGTCTCTCAAGAACTTTCAGAATTTTTGGTTGGCCATTCTATACCTGAGGATGGGATGAAGTCGAATGAATTTGACACTCAAAACGGCGAAGGGGTAGCCAAGATGACTGCATTGAGGGAGTCTATCGCATATGCAATCTGTAGCTGCTGATTGATCCAATCTTCTTTATTTATCAGACAATATATTTTTTTTTGTATCTATTTCGTTGTATGAATTTGAAATTTATGATTTTATTATGTATTTCGTTTGTTTCATTGATACTTTTAAATGTATAATATAAGAATGTTTTAGGTTTCTTTTCCTTTGTTTGGTTTTGTTTTGTGGGTATGTGAGGTCAATGATGCATGATGAAAAATATGACCTTATGAGTTCTTTTAGATGACCGGTTCGTTGCTGCTTTTAATGTTGCATGTGAATTCCTAATGAAGACAACCGATAAAATCTCATCTTTTTGGTGCATCAAATTATGAGGATTTATGTGGATGATTTTTTTTTGGCGATCGTATCCTGTTGGTTTGCGTGTGAAATCCTAAAAAAAAACAACCTAGGTCTTCTCTTCTTTTCAGTGCATCGGGATATAAGGATCTACTGGATGGTTTTTTTAGTGATAGACACATTTATCCCGGGATGATTGTTCCTCGTGGGTTAAAGACAACCAAGAACTCATTTTTTCAAGATCTACTGTCTCCATATAGTGATAGACTCGTGGGTTGGTGTAGTTAGTTGTCTGAGACCGCACACTCACTTTTTTTATTTATGGTTTTTTGTTCTATACTATTTTCATTTAATTCAATTCAGTAGTAAATATCTAAAACTTAATTTTTTTTTCTGAATGGACAAATGATTTCTCTGTTTTTTAATCTTTGTAGTCGCATGAGCTCTAGGATTTCAGGGACCTCTCGAGTTGTGTTGTATTACTGCGGACTACAGGATCCCTTATGTCACGTCAGCCTCACAACTATTGAAGACAGTTCTACGGTTGTAGGGGCATTTCAGCGCGGTGCAGTTTCTTCTTTTAGGCCCACGTTCTGACATATTCCATTGCCGACAATGACCGGGGTACAATGGTTTCCTAGGAGGACAGTGCAGATGGGAACATCGTCGTCAGGGTTTTAAAATAAATATTTTAATAATTTTAATTTTATTTTTAATTATTTTTCTCTTTACTTTATTACTTTTGATACTCACGCGTAGTTGAGAATCTTATTTTTTTAAACTGATGTGTAATGGTTTGCGACTTTTGTTTTATCAACTATTTTGCTCAGACAGTTCTGTTTCAAATATCATTATTTAACAAGGGGTAGAAGGGTCATTTATCCAAACACGGTTGCAAATAAGCAGTTCTGAATAAGCGCTCCCCAAACAACCTGTCAACTTATCAAAACAATCTGCAGATTATCAGATTGTCGGGATAATCTGCAAATAAGCAGATTTTATATAATTCGCAGCTGCCCCAAACATACCCTTAATTTAATATATCATACCTCTGTTAAATGCCCTACCCGCTCTTCTTCTTCTTCGACGCTTGACTAGGGCATGATCGCATGCAGTGACACTTCTTCGATTGAACTGCTCGAAGCGTATTGAAAGCCACGAGACGCTTGTCATCTCCTATGGCCTCTTAATCGATGTCGCCACTGGATGCAACAAAGCACATTGGGATCTTCTTCTTCCCTCGAGCTCAAGGCCTATTGCTTCGCTGCTTCAGGTAAAAAGGTACGCAACTCCTCCCTCCTTTGCTCTCTGACACGTAATTTATAGGGCGAGATCTCCTCTTCAATTTCGACCCCCTTCATTTCCACCCTTATCTGTTTGGTTCATTTCTTCTTTCTTCCTCAATTGATCGTTTCCTCTTCAATCTCCATTTGACGTTTCGATTCTTCTCCTGGTAGATGAAACGAAAAATTATAATCTTCCCCACCTACAAAAATTTCTTCCTCGAAATTTATAAACATGCCTCAAGTTATTTCTCATTAAATAGGTCGACGTTTGTTATCCACTAAACTAAGGGTTATTCATTAATATGATTATGTAATCACTATAAATGTAAAGACTCAACATAGGACAACACAACTATACTTCATAACATTATTATTGAAGCACAAAGACATACTAGAAAATGCATAACTAATCGAGTCTCATCACCATCAGTAACAACAAGTCCTTCAGGCACACTATGAGTAGGGGAATATACTCGGGGTCAAACAGTTTGTCTTGGTTGACCTTGGGTTAGAGTTGAAGCTACAGACTCTTATCTTTTTATGCCCGCCTGCAGACTTCTGTGAAGGAGTTTCACCATATTTTTGATCTTCAAAGCTTTTTTGGCAAGGAAATGGAAAATATCTTGTTATATGACCAGACTGACGACACAATAACAAATGTTAGAGCCCATCAAACATTTATGTTTATGTTGTCTTTCGCATTTGGTACAAGTGACTCTAGTACCCTGGGTCGTATTTTTGCTAACTCCACCCAAGTTATTCTTGGACTACTTCTCATTGAATCCTTCTGGGTGATCTACATTTTCTTCTGCATTCTTCCTATTGTGCATCTCTTTACACTTCTGAGCAAGATGATAGTTGATCTCCACTCTTCTGGCTCATTCCACTAATGTCGAATATTCATCGATCCCAAAAGGTACTAATAGCTGTCTGATAGAATCCTTTAATCCCAAAAGGAATCTGTAATACTTTCGCAGTAGCGATCAATTGTGGCACATATCTCGATAGTGCAGTGAATATTACTTTGTATTGCATGACTGTCTTCTCTCCTTATCTCAACTTGATGAACTTGTCATGCATCTGTATTTGAGTGGATATGGGTACAAATCATTCTTTGATAGCTTCACGAATTCCTTCCAACTGACCATCATATTTGTTATGTCCCCTCGCTTGTTCTGTCGCTGCCCACGCCACCATCTTTCGGCTTCTCCATCCAGTACAAAAGTTGTCAACAATACTCTTCTTTCACCCGAACAAGCTATGTTATCGAGTATCTTCTCAATCCTCATTAGTCAATTATCAGCTTCAATCTGGTCTTTAATTACCTTGAATAGATGTGGACACAGATATTGAAAATATCTGAAAATATCTGTAAGTATTTATTCACAGTGACTACATCACTTTTAATAGAATGCAATCTCGACTCCTGAATCAGCTGAGTCATCGTCGTCATCATTTAGGTCAAGACACTCACATTCACATTTGTAGCAGGTTGTATTTCTTGTTTTATCAGATTTTTTATTCTATGATTTTAGGTGTATCACTATGTCTGAATGGATAATAATTATTTCTCCGAGTTAATCTTAATTTTTTATACTTATTAATTTTTTTTATAATTATCTTATTAGCTTTTTCATTAATATTCAATTAATTAATTCTAAATCTTAGACTTTGATGCCACTTTTATCAGGACCTGGAATTAACCAAGACGGGAATAGACAGTCAATCGGTGTGAAGTTAAATTTTCTATATTTGTCTACAATTTAATAGATAAGAGAGTCACTAATCAAATTAAATTAAAGCGCTACAATTTATATTATTTCGTTATTGGTTGTTCGCGTCTTCTATAAAAGTTTTTTCTTCTATCACTTATATTTAATTGCTCAATTAATATGAAAAGTTAATTTAAAATAATAATGAGCTAAATCAGCAGTAAATATTCGTACTCCTAAACTACAACAATACAAGAAAAAAAATAATATGCATGACAGTTAAACTTCTTTATAAATCAATATAAATATTTAATATGCTATTTACAGAGTCAATATCAATATCATACCAATATCATTTCATATTTATACGATCGTCACATGAGCACCGTCTAAAAATTATGTCAATTGAGATATATATCAATAACCTTTTTCATATATGCACACAAGTAAATTAGTGTTCCCTCACTAATACCATAAATTGTGACTCCATCATAGTCAGTCATGCACATATAAACAATCCTTGCAAATCATATCATTGATACTTTTATATCACTCATAATTTCATTCACGGAAGCTCCTCCTTTGATCAAACTGCTCGAAGCTTGTCTTCTTCCTTCGTACTGAAAGCCAAGAGCGGCTGGTCGTCTCTTTTGGCCTCTCGATCGATGTTGCTGCTGGATATAACAAAGCGCGCTGCGGTCTTCATCTTCCCTCGAGCGCAAGGCCTACTATGTTGCTACTTCGGGCAAGAAGATACACATCTCCTTCTCCCTCCCTTGCTCTTTGATCGCATTCCCGTCTCACCCGCAATTTATAGGGCGAAATCCCCTATTCAAATTTTGATCCCGCTTCATTTTCTGTCCCGTCCGTTCAATTAATTTTTTCTCCCTTCCTCAATTCAGCGTTTCCTCTTCCATCTCTGTTCGAGGTTTCGATTCTTCTCCTGGTAGATGAAACAAAACATTACATCTAAATCACATACTCAAAGTGTGGTTAAAATTATGGAGAGGATAATTGAAATTCATCGAGGAAGGCGAGTGATAGATATGCTTTTCACTTATAATAATGTTATGATTGGCATGAAATTTATTATTTTTCTCTTACAAATAATATATGATTTTATTATTTCAACTAAAAAGATCCTATGAAGGCGAATGGTAGACAAGATTTTTATTTTAAATATCTAATAAAAAGCCTGCATATAAGAAAGGTGTGATGGCAAGTTAGTAGTGGGTATGATACTTATTAGAAAGACTATGAGTGTAAGTGATTGATGAGGTATGTAATACAAATACTGAGGAGGCGCATATCATTTAAAAACGTCAAAATATACAAATCATTAAAATCCTCTAAAATACAAAAAACCTCAAATGGTATGTCATTTAAAAACTTTATAAGTCAAAAATCTAAAAAAATGAAAGTTATTCGAAAGTCTTAGTAGGCAAAAGTTTCGGATGGTACAAATCATTTATAGAATTCTCAAAATATAAAAGCTTATGCAAATATATGTTCTTAAAAAAAAACTAAAAATGCAAAGCTTTAGAAGTCAAGGTTTTTTTAAAAAATCTTACAATGCAGAAGTTTTAGTATGCTTAAACTTTTTAAAAGAAATCTAGAAGGATAAAAACCTCATAAGATACAGGCCCTTTAGAAATCTCAGAAGGCTAAAGGTATGGATGGTATAAGCTTTTTAATTACCTAAAACTTTCAGAATATATAAATCTTAGAAGTTATACACTCTTTGTTTATCTAAAGTTACCTTGGTTATATGCTAATACNAATTTGTATGATGCAAATTAATTACGAAGGGATTTATGTGATCTAACTGAATTTTGATAATCTTTCACTTGACGGTTATAGCTCTTCTATAGGGAAAATATTTTAACTTCGCCTAGGTCAAGATCTCATGATCTTTAATTCTTAGGTTTGCTAACTACATCCATATCTNCTAGAAATATCTCCGCCGACACAATGAAAGTGGTGCTAGTAGGTCTGAAATTAGCGAAGAAGAAAGTTAGCACGTACATCACCATGAAGCCATTGTGACTCTCCGACATCGTTCAATGATGGTAAGGCATTGCAAGCCCGAGCATGAAAACTAGTAGCCATGCACGGTGTCGTACAAGGCAGTGAGAGTTTGTGCCCTCGAGATCTTGCAAACCACCTCCAGCGTGTGCCTTCGGTTTCCATCCTATGGCTCTAATGATATCTTTTTGAAACAGATTTTGGCTGTAAAATGCGATGTCTAAAACAAATCATATGATCGCTGTTCCGAGCAAATGAAGGCCATGAAGACTGGGGAATCTATGGGGGCTGTTCTCCTAGCGTTAAAAATAGGTAAAAACTACAACCCCTAAGATTTTCGGAGTGTATGTATTCTTTTTTACTATATACATAAAATATTGCCCAACAAATCCTGTTAGTATTTGTCTCAAAATTGAAAAAGAACAAATAAAAAAAGAGGGAATTAAACTCATATCTTTAGTTTTTATCAAACTCTCAATAGTTTGATCGTGATACTAAGTAAATACATCTTTTTAGTAATTCAAAAAATCACATGGATGATTAATTTGTAAGTATGATCAATGCTTCTCATATATATATATCTATATATATATATATA
>JXCR01131721.1:220821-256322 GCA_002079205.1 Phalaenopsis hybrid cultivar
AGATTTAACGAGGTTCGGCAAAGAATTGCCTACGTCCTCGGGAGCGAGCGGCGGTTTCACTATTTCAGAGAAGTTCAATTACATCTCATAGGGTTTCCCATATAAATAGACATATACAAACCCTCAGATAAAATTACAATCACGCCCTCGCTCCTCCCAACCCCCTTTATTCCAAGAGACACTCCTTTTCACCAGGAGACACGCCTCTTCAAAAGAAACTCCAACTCCCCAGATATGAGCCATATCTAACAATTTGCTATTTGGACGATGCGACCATAATATCGCATAATTTTTTTAAAAGTATTGGAGTGCGGGACGTTGCGTTATTGACTTGAGTGATTTAAATTTTTGTTATATTTATTAAAATATAAGTTTAAAAAACTGTTAATTACAGATTTTTCCCGTATTGGGGTGTCTTCCCTCATCCCGTCTACCCAGTGCTTCCCAGCTGAGACTTGCCCTCTGCTCGGATAGAAGCTCGAGAGAGCTCGGATAGAATGTGAGAGACTAGATTTCTCCTTCGCCAACCAGTCAAAATCTTCGCTCTCTGATTTTCCTCTTCATAATGGACGAAGCCTTCTGCTCCAAAGCTCGGCCCAAGCAGCCTCCCCCGCAGCCTGTTGAGGCTTCTACACAGCTCGCCCCAGGATTTCGCTTCCATCCTACCGACGAGGAGCTGGTGAGCTATTATCTGAAGCGGAAGGTTTCTGGCAAGCCAATCCGGGTTGACGCGATTTCTGAGATCGATCTTTACAAGGCTGAGCCTTGGGACCTCCCACCTCTGTCGCGCCTGCGAAGCCGCGACTTGGAATGGTACTTCTTTACCTCACTCGATCGCAAGTATTCTAATCGTTGCCGTACCAACCGCGCCACTATAGAGGGGTTTTGGAAGACGACCGGTAAAGATCGGCCAATCCAACGACGGTCTCGGACCATCGGCATGAAGAAAACCCTAGTATATCATGCAGGTCGGGCACCGCATGGTCAGCGGACCAATTGGGTTATGCATGAGTATCGGTTAGAAGATGAGGATCTTACCCGCTCTGGGATTCCGCAGGTATGAAAGCTGTCAAGTAATTGTGGATTTAAGCTGAATTAGGTTTTTTTTTTTGTTTTACGTGTGTTTTAGAATCCATTTATATATACGGATATACTTTTACTTCTGTTGACGCCGAAATGCAAAACTGGAACTATACGATTACTTCATTTGTTCATTCTTCCTCGGCAAAGGCCTTCGTCTTTGTTATGAAGAAATAGAATGCGAACATTGAATTCGTACTTTTGTTTTGCTTTGGAAGGATGGCTACGTTGTGTGTCGCATATTCCAGAAGAATGGGCCCGGGCCACAGAATGGAGCCCAATATGGTGCGCCGTTTATAGAGGAAGAATGGGAGATGGAAGAAGAAGAAGATGCCAAACTTGTGCCCGTTGATGTGGACCGAGACTATGCACTAGTGGATCATGCTGGTCAGGATTTTGTTGAGTTGGAAGATTTTTTCCAGGTAATACTCAACATTTGGTAAGAGTTATGAACAAAATGATTCACCGTATATTCAATTATTTACTTTATGTAGATGGCAAAGTATGAAGATGCTAGAAGTCGTCTTATTCATTGGCTATGTTTTTTTTTTCCTTTTTTTTCATGTATTTTTGCTTTTTAAAGAGGCCTTTTGACTGCAATTTATTCCTTTTTTTCTACTTTTGTTATGCGCCAGATAGGCTTCATATCGTTTAGAGAGTTAGATAAATAAATTGTCCCTACTGGAAATTTTACCTAGCACAATGAGTTGAAAAGGAGCTAGTGCTTGGCTCAGGGACATCCACCTGGAGAGCTCTGGGATAATGATGAAGGGGTCGGTACCATTTTGGAAAGTGAAGTGGTTGTGATGCTTTAGTGTTTCAAGCGAGGACTGGTGGTTGCGAATCCTCGGATGTTTTTATTTGCTTTTGGATAGCTTGGGAATCAATGGTACTTAGAATGTGTGGTTTTAATATTACATTGGATTAACTTTAGGCATGTCTTTGTTTCTAGGGTTTTTGTTTTTCAATTTTGATTCAAGAACCTCCAGTTTGATGCCAAGATGTTTTGTTGAAGAATCTCAATGCTGCTTACGAATGAGAAGTTGTAGTTCTACCTTTTAGCTATAAGGAAGAATCAATAGGGTTGCAAATGTACTGAGCGTTTGATAAGCTACTCTTGGCCCGACTCAATTAAAGCTCGTTCATAATCATTTGCTTACTTAATCGAACGAGCTTGAGCATTTTCATAGCAACTCGATTTCTAGATGAACAAGTTTGAACTTGTTTTTTTCATTTATATTAATGAACAATATCATTAAAGCTCATAAATAAACTTGATTAATGCTTGATTACAACTTGTTTATGAACATTGTCATTTAAATGTTTAGTTTTCGTCTCAACAAATACTATTTGATGCGACTCGCTTATTTTCCCTACAAATTACTCGTATAAAAATTGAGTAAGGCTTGATTATAACTCATTTATTTAATTTAATGAGATGCTTGTTAATAAATTCGATAATCCATAAATGAATTGAGCTCGAATCGAGCTCGAGCAGGGTTTTATAATTGAGCTTGAGCTTGAACATGGTCTTAAAAGCTTGAATGGAGGTTGAGCCTAGCTCGAATAAACTCTTAATAAATGAATTCGAGCTCAAACAAGCACCTGCTTGGTTAATTTGCAGCCCTAAGGATCAATAGTGGATTTAGAAAAGTAGTGGTGAGGAACTTAACAAATGAAAGCAAGAGGTGGATTGATCAGAGGAAGAAGCGGGGGAAGAGGTCTTTCGCATTGGAGTTGGAGAGGGAGGTAGAGAGATGGGTAGAAATAGCGAGAGAAGGCTCTGTGGGGTTGATGAAATGCATTTTTTTATTGAGCTCAATTAAAATTTTAATGTCTTAATCTTGGTAAGAGTCCGAAAAACGTATTTACAAATAGTTCTTACAATAGGAAATTTAAAATAACTAAAATAAAAAATTTAAAAGTATTTTAAATCCATCACAACTCATTCATTAAAACTAACTTACAAAATAAACAAAATAACATTAAGATGTTTTAGCTGGTTTTTGAGTGAGCATATTTCTATTCATGGACATATTCTCTGTGATTACCTAATTTGATTTATGATTAGATTTTTATAATGTGTTTTAGTATAAATATGTTGCTTGGAACCTTTTTTGATACTTCAGGTGGTGTGCCTGTAGTCTAGTTGGTCAAGTTGTTGATCTCTCTCAACTATTCAAAGTTCTACTCCGACTTGTTTTTTAGCCTCCAAGAACGCCAATTTCTCAGTAATCACATCTTTTCACTCTTCTCATCCTACAACTTATCTAACCCTTCTCTTCATCACCCCANGGTTGGTCAAGTTGTTGATCTCTCTCAACTATTCAAAGTTCTACTCCAACTTGTTATTTAGCCTCCAAGAACGCTAATTTCTCAGTAATCACATCTTTTCACTCTTCTCATCCTACAACTTATCTAACCCTTCTCTTCATCACCCCAAACCATCTAGTAATCCTAAATCAATGTCAATGACTACTGTTGGGCCTTTTGGTTCTCAATAATTATCATTGAATTTTTAAGGCGTGTTTGATGATTATGATAGAGAGCTTCCTTATTCAACAAAGGCAGCATGTTGCACGCAAAAAGGTTGAATTGTCCATCTTTTTTATGAGATTTGGTTGAGTGCCAGGAACTTATTTGTATTTGCTTGTAATTAGAGGTGCCTTTCGGGTCAGCCAAGGACGGGCCATAGAAAGTGATTGTTTTAGGTCTATGAACGGCTANGTAGAGAGCTTCCTTATTCAACAAAGGCAGCATGTTGCATGCAAAAAGTTTGAATTGTCCGTCTTTTTTATGAGATTTGGTTGAGTGCCAGGAACTTATTTGTATTTTCTTACAATTAGAGGTGCCTTTCGGGTCAGCCAAGGACGGGCCATAGAAAGTGATTGTTTTAGGTCTATGAACGGCTAAGGCATACCCTAAAAAATGATTGTTTGATTAGAGGTGAGGAAATCTCATTGTAGGGTCCCTATTTTGCTAATTTTGCTAGATTTATTAGAGTGTTGTGTCATGCATCTTGATGTATTATTTATAAAGAGGCCACCCTTGATCAATGCATGTTTTTGAATAAATGTTAAGGCTTTAAGACAGCTTTAAGACTAGTTTTGGGTTCCATGTTACAAATTCCAGTCAGCAGTTTCAATACTTTTTCTTGATTTAAATATTCAATTTTGCCTATCTTTTATTATGGAATATTTTAATAAATATATTTAAGTATGAGACAAAGAGCATTTTCTAACTCTAGTTCAAATTATAAGTTTTATGATAGAATTCTATTATAATTTTGTCATCAATTGTTCCAAGATTTTAGTGGAGTTTTTTTTTTTAATGAAATACTTGTTTTAAATAACATTATCTTTGCCGTGTCCCAAGCTCTGGATGCGAGAAGTGTAGGATTGTGTTAGGTAGTCGATAGCCAATGTAAACTTTGTTGAAAAATCATGACATGAATGATGATATATTTTAAATGTTAAATATTTTAATTGCATGCCCCAAATTGGGTAAAATAGAATTATTTAGTTATTAACACAACATTTACATTAATGTCTATTCTAAAATATTTTGCAAGCTTTATTTTGATTTGGGTTTGTATCATGGTCATGCAATGTAAAGATTTGTTTGCTTTGAAATAAAAAACTGAAAGATATGATTTGGTGTCAGATATTCTTCATTAAAATGTTTGGAGGATGCATTGTAAAATGTACTGTATGCTATTTTAATCCTATGTTTATTTGTTAATGACTGGAATTTGCCTACTCTATTTGTTGGCAATTTTTTGTGTATCTTATTCATTTTTGGTATGGCAGACTCGTTTTCCATGTCGATGGTCTTGTACTAGTTAGGTAAATGAGCAGCTCTATCAAACTAGTCAATTTTGAGTGTTGGTATGCACTTCAATTTACTCACCATCATTTGAGTTTTGAGTCTTTCATTTTTTTTAGTATTTAAGGTTGAAAATGGCATGATATTCATTTTTTAAAATGAAATCTAACCGTTTTTTCTACCTTATGCAGGTTCGCTAATCTATTAGTTCTCAATTTAGTGTTTTCTACAGGTCATATAAGGTCAACTGTCTTTGATTTTGTACAGTAACATCAAATTTATTCTCAACTTTTGCATCTTGTATAGGTAATTACTTTTAGTTGTTCTTCTTTCATTTGTTTGTTGAAATTGTTAAATGTCTTTAATTTCACTGTTGGTCTTGTGTTACGTTACGCCGGCGCCCTTATGGTTCGTATCTTCTTGTTTGGAATTTTCTGATGTCTTAAGCTCTGTGCATCTAAGCTTATCATGTAAATGTTGTTCATGCGCGTCATCTGGTTATGGTGATCAATATTTTATTTCTGGTTTTGTTAATTACATGTTTTATTGCATACTTTAAATGTTCTAAACTTCAGTATACTCCTATATGTAATGTGGAGGTATACTGCTTGAGAATTTGAATAGTGAAGATTGCTCCTTCTTTTTGTATGTAAAGTTTATTCTTCCATTATTATACCTGAATTTTTTTTGTTCATTTGTTTCCATTTGAAGATTTTAATACAATCAATACAGCTCATAATTTCAACTTGAGTTTTACTTTTTCAGAATCCAGACTCTGGCTATCAAAATTTGGATGCTTTCCCTTCTGAATCAAGGTCTGCTGAGCATCAGTTTGGTAGCCGAACAGGAGATTCATCTATCTTCGTGGATGAAATTTTTAAAACCCTGGATTCATTAGATGATAGGATTCCGGATGCAGATTGTTCTGCTCCACAGCTTATCAATACTCCTCTTAACAGGCTTGGAGAAATGGAAGGCCATGAAGATCAGTCAATTTTTGCTTCTTTACAGAGTAATGGATACATGCAGTTAGAAGATATTTTTGTAGAGGGTAACCCAAATCCTAACTCCGATGCATGCTCAAATCATTGTTTATGGGATATAGGTAATAATAATAACTCCGTGTTGAATGGCATTAGCCCTTCAAAAAGCTTATTTCGAAAGCCTGCTGAAGAGGAGTCATGTTATACTAATTGTTCTACTAGCATGGATCAACTACAGTTAAGCCAAACTGTTCAGCATGATATGTTTCCACAATCTTTGGATCCTTCGGATACCGTGCTTTGGGAATATCCTTCGGGTCAATTAGCAGAGGATAATTCAATATTTTATGACGCACTCAACCATGAACTTGCTTATTCAGAAGGTGGTTTTGCGTTAGAAACTTCTTTGGCGCCTTTGGCGGACTTTGAGTTGTCTGAGGATTTAATGGCTTACTATGATGCTTCAGATTATAACCTAATTTACGGTTCTCCAAACCTGCTCTCTTCAAAGTTCGAGCAGGCTAATTCTCTTGAATGCATTGAGCCAAATGATTCTCTTGAGGTGATTTTATTCCAATGATTCTAAGAAAATTATGCTTTACGTACCGTTTGGAAGGAGCTCTAGCTCTAAATTGGGCTATCGACTAAATCATGTACTGCAGGTTGTTGGAAGCAGCAATTCATCTTATAAGGAAGTTCTTCATGAAAAGTTAGTACTGCAGAGTTCATTGGGGAAGCCACAAACTGGTGATGGTTTTTCAAGTGGATTGAATGATAATCTAACTGGTATGATCTTTGATAGAAACTGTATGCTCTTTGATAGTTGTCAACTGTTATTATCTTCTACCTTAATGGAAAAAGGTTTAGAGCAAAGATGCTTGAACTTAAATTATGTCTTGTAACTTTGAGCTTGGGCTTGAACTGAAGGAACCCAGCTATAGATATTTAGTTTCCCAGTTCTCCTCTTTTTGTAAGCTGACTGCAAAAAGAATAAGAGAAATAAATGTTCATTAATGATTACTAAATAATTAAAATAATAGAGTAGTTACATTTAATTTCAAATGAATGTTCTAAGAATTTTATTGATAATGGGGTGGTGGTTACATTTCTTACAATTCATTTATCTTAATGGATAAATAAAATTACAAATCTATAGTCATTTTTATCAACCTTAGAATATTTTTCTTAACATATCTCAGATTCTTAGTTACAATTCTATTTTAAAAAAGGCCTTATTTAAGGAATTAGCCACCAATTATACAAAATGGGTTAGTATGATTCTATTTTTTTCCAAATTGAAGTTTGCTTTTAGTTGATTTGCATCGAGTCTTAAACCACAAACCAAAATAGGATTTTTAAAATTGAAACTCAGTGCCGATTATCATTTTGTTTGGTTCCTGTTTGGCTTTTTTATTCTGAAAAAGAAGAGTACGCTCTTATGTTTGATATTAAATTATGAATAACAGATGATTACTTTTAATTGATCAAGTATTCCACCATTAGATTGAATATCAAAACATAAATATAAATAGATGGATGGTGATAGATGTTTGAGATGTGTTTATAAAATAGATAGACAACTAGGATCTGTTGGTGACGAGTGCCCTAAACCTATTAGTTGCTAAATAAAGTTTGAAAAATTGAAGTGTGCCACATCATATTATTTAATTTAGCCAAAAACTAAGGCACTAGTCTAAATTGAACGGAATCAATCAATATTTCATATATGTTTATTAATTCTTTTGATTCACGTTTGGTGCACAAACTCTTGTAAGGCTAGCTAGCTATATTTACACGAGGGACCTGAGCCATGCAACACCACTCGCCAATCAAAAGTGTGATTCAATGAAGATAATAAACCTGCGAGCAGAAGAATAATGATTTAAAAAGTTATAGGAACTATGAGATCGACAGATGAATCATATGACTGGTGGGATTGAACCATATAATTGAGAAACTAACTAGCTATAGAAATAGAAGAAGCCATGGCTAAATAGACCTGTCAAATAATTCCAGGTAATTCAGAAAGTAGATTTTGAAAATAGATTTCTTGGATAGAAATGTTGCATTTTCCAAGCAGAGTAATTCCAAGGAGCTGAACGATGGTAAGAATAGGATGGCCATAACTTTCGAAATTGGATAGCATCATATGCTTGGAAGTTCAAAATCCCAAATTTACTCAATTTTAAAATTTGACAAATTTATTGGGTCATAAACTAATTAAATCTTTCACATCTCTGCCAATCATAGACTTCTTTCTTATCAGTTAGAATTTTAAATGGAAAATTTAAACACATACTGCACAATTTTTAAATATTGACANAAAATCTTTCACATCTCTGCCAATTATACACTTCTTTCTTATCAGTTAGAATTTTAAATGGAAAATTTAAACACATACTGCACAATTTTTAAATATTGACATATCTAACACCTAAACTTTCATATTTACTTTTATAATAACTTGGGATTGTAAACTTATGCCTGAAAATGTGTCTTTTACTTTTAAGAAGTTAATGATAGTGGCATTTTTTATTATATATTGCTGCTTTTTTCGATGAAATTCTTCTTGAATTCTAACATTCTTACAAATCTTTTGCGACAGATGCCAAACTTAAAGATCCTCAGGATAAAACATTAACAAAACGTCTTGCCTTGGGAANTCATATTTACCTTTATAAAAACTTGGGATTGTAAACTTATGCCCGAAAATGTGTTTTTTTACTTTTAAGAAGTTAATGATAGTGGCATTTTTTATTATATATTGCTGCTTTTTTCGATGAAATTCTTCTTGAATTCTAACATTCTTACAAATCTTTTGTGACAGATGCCAAACTTAAAGATCCTCAGGATAAAACATTAACAAAACGTCTTGCCTTGGGAATGTAAACCTATGCATGGAAATGTGTATTTTACTTTTAAGAAATTAGTGATAGTGGCATATTTTATTATATTTTGCTGCTTATTTCAATGAAATTCTTCTTGAATTCTAACATTCTTACAAATCTTTTGTGGCAGATGCCAAACTTAAAGATCCTCAGGATAAAACATTAACAAAACGTCTTGCCTTGGGAATGTAAACCTATGCATGGAAATGTGTATTTTACTTTTAAGAAATTAGTGATAGTGGCATATTTTATTATATTTTGCTGCTTATTTCAATGAAATTCTTCTTGAATTCTAACATTCTTACAAATCTTTTGTGGCAGATGCCAAACTTAAAGATCCTCAGGATAAAACATTAACAAAACGTCTTGCCAGTATGCTGAATTCAATTTCAGCTCCTCCTGCTTTTGCCGATGAAGCTGCTTTGATTGGCAAAACCGTCAGACATATTCCATCCGCTTTAGGAGGTGAGCTTCGTCTTACTGCAGGTAAGATCCAAATGGGAAATTGTATCGCTATGGACTATTCAGAGAGCGGGACATTGCGGAAGCACACAGACTTAGGTTTCTACCTTTCTTATGGCGTTGATGGCAGTATTGTCGGCAAGTCAGGCAGCCTAGAGCGAAGACGAAGAAAGGTGCTAGGTGGATTTTATTCAACATTTTGCAGTGGTGGCTTTCATCTGTTTTTCATTTCTGCTGTCATACTTGGCTTGAGCTGCAAAATTGGGCAATATGTTTGCAAATTGTTGGGTGGTCTCTTAGAGCGAAAATGATAATGCTAATTTGCACTTTTAGTATCTATTATTATGATAAGTATATTGTCTCGTATATCTGATGGATGATATAATGAGTGTTAATATTTTGTTCGAAATTTAGTTCCTTTAGATAGTTTGATCGCGTTTATTGTTATGGATGCCGTTTCATGTCATTGTGAGTGTTCCTTTTGCGCTCCTCTCCCTCGCGATACACTGTCGACGCAACATTAAAGACCTCCCTGTTGAGAAAGTGGAGCCTTGTCCACTACAACTTAGGCAAGTTATTAAACCGAAAATTAAGTTTAATAACTTTCCTTAATCTCTGCTGCACGCCTAAATCTCCCACTTCTTTTTTTCTCCGTTAAACCGTGTGACCGCGTGAAGATCTCCGCAAATATTCTCCCGCGCTCCTCCATGCGATCCCGCGTCGCGATACCTGCCTTATGGGTCAAACGGGAAGCCTTTTTTAAAAGGCTTCGGTTGGCAGGAGGAAGATGAAGCTGCTCTCCTTCTTTTGGCAGAAGTGCGAAGAAGAAAAGCTAATTACTTTTTTCCTTTTCCTAAGGCAGAAAAGCTAATCACTTTTCTTCCTTCATCAGGTGGCAAGAAAACAAAAAGTTTGTTTTTCCTTTCCTTTTCACGTGGGCTGGGAAGGGAGAGGGGAAAGAGGAGGAGAGGGAGAGTAATTTAGAGAGAGATAACTCTTTTATGTAAACATTAAAAAGACGACGGTGTAATTCCTTGAAGCTAATAAAATTTTCTGCAGCTCCGTAGACGTAGGCAAATTTGCGGAATCACGTAAATTTGGTGTCACCTTTTTTGGTGTAATTTTCTCGATCCATTTTTCGTTTTATTGTCGTCGTTTATATTTTTTCTTAACAATTGGTATCAGAGCCCCGGTTCGGATCTGAGGAAGAACGATGACCGGAGACGAAGTGAAGGTTTCAGTGATCGAGAAGTTCGACGGCACGGATTTTGGATACTGGAGGATGCAGATAGAGGATTACCTCTATGGGAAGAAACTTCATCTTCCACTACTGAGGAAACGACCGGAGAAGATGGAAGTGGCTGATTGAAATCTGTTGGATCGACAAGTTCTGGGGGTTATTCAATTAACCTTATCGAGGTCCGTTGCTCACAATATCATAAAGGAGAGGACAACGACAGATCTTATGGCGGCCCTATCAAGTATGTATGAAAAGTCATCAGCGAATAACAAGGTGCACTTGATGAAAAAGTTATTCAACCTGAAGATAGCGGAAGGTGCGTCGGTTGTTCATCATTTGAATGATTTCAACACTATTACCAATCAATTATCGTCCGTTGAAATTGATTTTGACGATGAGATTCGTNTACGTGTGTTTTAGAATCCATTTATATATACGGATATACTTTTACTTCTGTTGACGCCGAAATGCAAAACTGGAACTATACGATTACTTCATTTGTTCATTCTTCCTCGGCAAAGGCCTTCGTCTTTCTTATGAAGAAATAGAATGCGAACATTGAATTCGTACTTTTGTTTTGCTTTGGAAGGATGGCTACGTTGTGTGTCGCATATTCCAGAAGAATGGGCCCGGGCCACAGAATGGAGCCCAATATGGTGCGCCGTTTATAGAGGAAGAATGGGAGATGGAAGAAGAAGAAGATGCCAAATTTGTGCCCGTTGATGTGGACCGAGACTATGCACTAGTGGATAATGCTGGTCAGGATTTTGTTGAGTTGGAAGATTTTTTCCAGGTAATACTCAACATTTGGTAAGAGTTGAACAAAATGATTCACTGTATATTCAATTATTTAGTTTATGTAGATGGCAAAGTATGAAGATGCTAGAAGTCGTCTTATTCATTGGCTATGTTTTTTTTTCCCCCCTTTTTTTCATGTATCTTTGCTATTTAAAGAGGCCTTTTGACTGCAATTTATTCCTTTTTTTCTACTTTTGTTATGCGTCAGATAGGCTTCATATCGTTTAGAGAGTTAGATAAATAAATTGTCCCTACTGGAAATTTTACCTAGCACACAATGAGTTGAAAAGGAGCTAGTGCTTGTCTCAGGGAGATCCACCTGGAGAGCTCTGGGATAATGAGGAAGGGGTCGGTACAATTTTGGAAAGTGAAGTGGTTGTGATGCTTTAGTGTTTGAAGCGAAGACTGGTGGTTGCGAATCCTCGGATGTTTTGATTTGCTTTTGGATAGCTTGGGAATCAATGGTACTTAGAATNGTTTTACGTGTGTTTTAGAATCCATTTATATATACGGATATACTTTTACTTCTGTTGACGCCGAAATGCAAAACTGGAGCTATACGATTACTTCATTTGTTCATTCTTCCTCGGCAAAGGCCTTCGTCTTTGTTATGAAGAAATAGAATGCGAACATTGAATTCGTACTTTTGTTTTGCTTTGGAAGGATGGCTACGTTGTGTGTCGCATATTCCAGAAGAATGGGCCCGGGCCACAGAATGGAGCCCAATATGGTGCGCCGTTTATAGAAGAAGAATGGGAGATGGAAGAAGAAGAAGATGCCAAACTTGTGCCCGTTGATGTGGATCGAGACTATGCACTAGTGGATCATGCTGGTCAGGATTTCGTTGAGTTGGAAGATTTTTTCCAGGTAATACTCAACATTTGGTAAGAGTTATGAACAAAATGATTCACCGTATATTCAATTATTTACTTTATGTAGATGGCAAAGTATGAAGATGCTAGAAGTCGTCTTATTCATTGGCTATGTTTTTTTTTCTTTCCTTTTTTTTCATGTATTTTCGCTATTTAAAGAGGCCTTTTGACTGCAATTTATTCCTTTTTTTCTACTTTTGTTATGCGCCAGATAGGCTTCATATCGTTTAGAGAGTTGGATAAATAAATTGTCCCTACTGGAAATTTTACCTAGCACAATGAGTTGAAATGGAGCTAGTGCTTGTCTCAGGGACATCCACCTGGAGAGCTCTGGGATAATGATGAAGGGGTCGGTACAATTTTGGAAAGTGAAGTGGTTGTGATGCTTTAGTGTTTGAAGCGAGGACTGGTGGTTGCGAATCCTCGGATGTTTTGATTTGCTTTTGGATAGCTTGGGAATCAATGGTACTTAGAATGTGGGGTTTTAATATTACATTGGATTAACTTTAGGCATGTCTTTGTTTCTAGGCTTTTTGTTTTTCAATTTTGATTCAAGAACCTCCAGTTTGATGCAAAGATGTTTTGTTGAAGAATCTCAATGCTGCTTACGAATGAGAAGTTGTAGTTCTACCTTTTAGCTATAAGGAAGAATCAATAGGGTTGCAAATGTACCGAGCGTTTGATAAGCTACTCTTGGCCCGACTCAATTAAAGTTCGTTCATAATCATTTGCTTACTTAATCGAACGAGCTTGAGCATTTTCATAGCAACTCGATTTCTAGATGAACAAGTTTGAAGTTGTTTTTTTCATTTATATTAATGAACAATATCATTAAAGCTCATAAATAAACTTGATTAAAGCTCGATTATAACTTGTTTATGAACATTGTCATTTAAATGTTTAGTTTTCATCTCAACAAATACTATTTGATGTGACTCGCTTATTTTCCCTACAAATTGCTCGTATAAAAATTGAGTAAGGCTTGATTATAACTCATTTATTTAATTTAATGAGATGCTTGTTAATAAATTCGATAATCCACAAATGAATTGAGCTTGAATCGAGCTCGAGCAGGGTTTTATAATTGAGCTTGAGCTTGAACATGGTCTTAAAAGCTTGAATGGAGGTTGAGCCTAGCTCGAATAAACTCTTAATAAATGAATTCGAGCTCAAACAAGCACCTGCTTGGTTAATTTGCAGCCCTAAGGATCAATAGTGGATTTAGAAAAGTAGTGGTGAGGAACTTAACAAATGAAAGCAAGAGGTGGATTGATCAGAGGAAGAAGCGGGGGAAGAGGTCTTTCGCATTGGAGTTGGAGAGGGAGGTAGAGAGATGGGTAGAAATAGCGAGAGAAGGCTCTGTGGGGTTGATGAAATGCATTTTTTTATTGAGCTCAATTAAAATTTTAATGTCTTAATCTTGGTAAGAGTCCGAAANACATTGGAGTTGGACAGGGAGGTAGAGAGATGGGTAAGGATAGCGAGAGAAGGCTCTGTGAGGTTGATGAAATGCATTTTTTTATTGAGCTCAATTAAAATTTTAATGTCTTAATCTTGGTAAGAGTCCGAAAAACGTATTTACAAATAGTTCTTACAATAGGAAATTTAAAATAACTAAAATAAAAAATTTAAAAGTATTTTAAATCCATCACAACTCATTCATTAAAACTAACTTACAAAATAAACAAATTAACATTAAGATGTTTTAGCTTGTTTTTGAGTGAGCATATTTCTATTCATGGACATATTCTCTTGGATTACCTAATTTGATTTATGCTTAGATTTTTATAATGTGTTTAGTATAAATATGTTGCTTGGAACCTTTTTTTGATACTTCAGGTGGTGTGCCTGTAGTCTGGTCGGTTAAGTTGGTGATCTTTCTCAACTATTCAAAGTTCTACTCCGACTTGTTATTTAGCCTCCAAGAACGCCAATTTCTCAGTAATCATCATCTTTTCACTCTTTTCATCCTACAACTTATCTAACCCTTCTCTTCAACACCCCAAACCATCTAGTAATCCTAAATCAATGTCAATGACTACTGTTGGGCCCTTTGGTTCTCAATAATTATCATTGAATTTTTAAGGCGTGTTTGATGATTATTATAGAGAGCTTCCTTATTCAACAAAGGCAGCATGTTACACGCAAAAAGTTTGAATTGTCCATCTTTTTTTATGAGATTTGGTTGAGTGCCAGGAACCTATTTGTATTTGCTTGTAATTAGAGGTGCCTTTCGGGTCAGCCAAGGACGAGCCATAGAAAGTGATTGTTTTAGGTCTATGAACAACTAAGGCATACCCTAAAAAATGATTGTTTGATTAGAGGTGAGGAAATCTCATTGTAGGGTCCCTATTTTGCTAATTTTGCTAGATTTATTAGAGTGTTGTGTCATGCATCTTGATGTATTATTTATAAAGAGGCCACCATTGATCAATGCATGTTTTTGAATAAATGTTAATTATATAAGATTTTCTGAGGAATCTTATGATCAATGCATCATTTTGAGTATTGTCAGATTATATATGTTTTTTTTGTGGAATCTATCATTATTATATTGGTTGTGTTTATCAAGGCTTTAAGACTGCTTTAAGACTAGTTTTGGGTTCCATGTTAAAAATTCCAGTCAGCAGTTTCAATACTTTTTCTTGTTTTAAATATTCAATTTTGCTTATCTTTTATTATAGAATATTTTAATAAATATATTTAAGTATGAGACAAAGAGCATTTTCTAACTCTAGTTCAAATTATAAGTTTTNCTAAAAATTCCAGTCAGCAGTTTCAATACTTTTTCTTGATTTAAATATTCAATTTTGCTTATCTTTTATTATAGAATATTTTAATAAATATATTTAAGTATAAGACAAAGAGCATTTTCTAACTCTAGTTCAAATTATAAGTTTTATGATAGAATTCTATTATAATTTTGTCATCAATTGTTCCAAGATTTTAGTGGAGTTTTTTTTTTTAATGAAATACTTGTTTTAAATAACACTATCATTGCCGTGTCCCAAGCTCCAGATGCGAGAAGTGTAGGATTGTATTAGGTAGTCGATAGCCAACATAAAATTTGTTGAAAAATCATGACATGGATGATGATATGTTTTAAATGTTAAATATTTTAATTGCATGCCCCAAATTGGGTAAAATAGAATTATTTAGTTNTTTCTTTAATGAAATACTTGTTTTAAATAACATTATCATTGCCGTGTCCCAAGCTCCAGATGCGAGAAGTGTAGGATTGTGTTAGGTAGTCGATAGCCAACGTAAAATTTGTTGAAAAATCATGACATGAATGATGATATGTTTTAAATGTTAAATATTTTAATTGCATGCCCCAAATTGGGTAAAATAGAATTATTTAGTTATTAACACAACGTTTACATTAATGTCTATTCTAAAATATTTTGCAAGCTTTATTTTGATTTGGGTTTTTATCATGGTCATGCAATGTAAAGATTTGGTTGCTTTGAAATAAAAAAAATGAAAGATATGATTTGGTGTCAGATATTCTTCATTAAAATGTTTGGAGGATGCATTGTAAAATGTACTGTATGTTTTAATCCTATGTTTATTTGTTAATGACTGGAATTTGCCTACTCTATTTGTTGGCAGTTTTTTGTGTATCTTATTCATTTTTGGTCTGGAAGACTCGTTTGCCATGCCGATGGTCTTGTACTAGTTAGGTAAATGAGCAGCTCTATCAAACTAGTCATTTTTGAGTGTTGGTATGCACTTCAATTTACTCACCATCATTTGAGTTTTGAGTCTTTCATTTTTTTTAGTATTTAAGGTTGAAAATGGCATGATATTCATTTTTTAAAATGAAATCTAACCGTTTTTTCTACCTTATGCAGGTTCGCTAATCTATTAGTTCTCAATTTAGTGTTTTCTACAGGTCATATAAGGTCAACTGTCTTTGATTTTGTACAGTAACATCAAATTTATTCTCAACTTTTGCATCTTGTATAGGTAATTACTTTTAGTTGTTGTTCTTTCATTTGTTTGTTGAAATTGTTAAATGTCTTTAATTTCACTGTTGGTCTTGTGTCACGCCGCGCCCTTATGGCTCGTATCTTCTTGTTTGGAATTTTCTGATGTCTTAAGCTCTGTGCATCTAAGCTTATCATGTAAATGTTGTTCATGCGCGTCATCTGGTTATGGTGATCAATCTTTTATTTCTGGTTTTGTTAATTACATGTTTTATTGCATACTTTAAATGTTCTAAACTTCAGTATACTCCTATATGTAATGTGGAGGTATACTGCTTGAGAATTTGAATAGTGAAGATTGCTCCTACTTTTTGTATGTAAAGTTAATTCTTCCNTTGCGTTAGAAACTTCTTTGGCGCCTTTGGCGGACTTTGAGTTGTCTGAGGATTTAATGGCTTACTATGATGCTTCAGATTATAACCTAATTTACGGTTCTCCAAACCTGCTCTCTTCAAAGTTCGAGCAGGCTAATTCTCTTGAATGCATTGAGCCAAATGATTCTCTTGAGGTGATTTTATTCCAATGATTCTAAGAAACTTATGCTTTACGTACCGTTTGGAAGGAGCTCTAGCTCTAAATTGGGCTATCGACTAAATCATGTACTGCAGGTTGTTGGAAGCACCAATTCATCTTATAAGGAAGTTCTTCATGAAAAGTTAGTACTGCAGAGTTCATCGGGGAAGCAACAAACTGGTGATGGTTTTTCAAGTGGATTGAATGATAATCTAACTGGTATGATCTTTGATATAAACTGTATGCTCTTTGATAGTTGTCAACTGTTATTATCTTCTACCTTAATGGAAAAAGGTTTAGAGCAAAGATGCTTGAACTTAAATTATGTCTTGTAACTTTGAGCTTGGGCTTGAACTGAAGGAACCCAGCTATAGATATTTAGTTTCCCAGTTCTCCTCTTTTTGTAAGCTGACTGCAAAAAAAATAAGAGAAATAAATGTTCGTTAATGATTACTAAATAATTAAAATAATAGAGTAGTTACATTTAATTTCAAATGAATTTTCGAAGAATTTTATTGATAATGGAGTGGTGGTTGCATTTCTTACAATTCATCTCTCTTAATGGATAAATAAAATTACAAATCTATAGTCATTTTTATCAACCTTAGAATATTTTTCTTAACATATGTCAGATTCTTAGTTACAATTCTATTTTAAAAAAGGCCTTATTTAAGGAATTATCCACCAATTATACAAAATGGGTTAGTATGATTCTATTTTTTTCCAAATTGAAGTTTGCTTTTAGTTGATTTGCATCGAAGTCTTAAACTACAAACCAAAATACAATTTTTAAAATTGAAACTCAGTGACGATTATCATTTTGTTTGGTTCCTGTTTGGTTTTTTTATTCTGAAAAAGAAGAGTGCGCTCTTATGTTTGATATTAAATTATGAATAACAGATAATTGCTTTTTATTCATCAAGTATTCCACCATTAGATTGAATATCAAAACAAAAATATAAATAAATGGATGGTGATAGATGTTTGAGATGTGTTTATAAAATAGATAGACAACTAGGATCTGTTGGTGACGAGTGCCCTAAACCTATTAGTTGCTAAATTAAGTTTGAAAAATTTAAGTGTGCCACATCATATTATTTAATTTAGTCAAAAAACTAAGGCACTGGTCTAAATTGAACGGAATCAATCAATTTTTCATATATGGTTATTAATTCTTTTGATTCACGTTTGGTGCACAAACTCTTGTAAGGCTAGCTAGCTATATTTACACGAGGGACCTGAGCCATGCAACACCACTCGCCAATCAAAAGTGTGATTCAATGAAGATAATAAACCTGCGAGCAGAAGAATAATGATTTAAAAAGTTATAGGAACTATGAGATCGACAGATGAATCATATGACTGGTGGGATTGAAGCATATAATTGAGAAACTAACTAGCTATAGAAATAGAAGAAGCCATGGCTAAATAAACCTGTCAAATAATTCTAGGTAATTGAGAAAGTAGATTTTGAAAATAGATTTCTTGGATAGAAATGTTGCATTTTCCAAGCAGAGTAATTCCAAGGAGCTGAACGATGGTAAGAATAGGATGGCCATAACTTTCGAAATTGGATAGCATCATATGCTTGGAAGTTCAAAATCCCAAATTTACTCAATTTTAAAATTTGACAAATTTATTGGGTCATAAACTAATTAAATCTTTCACATCTCTGCCAATCATAGACTTCTTTCTTATCAGTTAGAATTTTAAATGGAAAATTTAAACACATACTGCACAATTTTTAAATATTGACATATCTAACACCTAAACTTTCATATTTACCTTTATAAAAACTTGGGATTGTAAACTTATGCCCGAAAATGTGTTTTTTTACTTTTAAGAAGTTAATGATAGTGGCATTTTTTATTATATATTGCTGCTTTTTTCGATGAAATTCTTCTTGAATTCTAACATTCTTACAAATCTTTTGTGACAGATGCCAAACTTAAAGATCCTCAGGATAAAACATTAACAAAACGTCTTGCCTTGGGAATGTAAACCTATGCATGGAAATGTGTATTTTACTTTTAAGAAATTAGTGATAGTGGCATATTTTATTATATTTTGCTGCTTATTTCAATGAAATTCTTCTTGAATTCTAACATTCTTACAAATCTTTTGTGGCAGATGCCAAACTTAAAGATCCTCAGGATAAAACATTAACAAAACGTCTTGTCAGTATGCTGAATTCAATTTCAGCTCCTCCTGCTTTTGCCGATGAAGCTGCTTTGATTGGCAAAACCGCCAGACATATTCCAGCCGCTTTAGGAGGTGAGCTTAGTCTTACTGCAGGTAAGATCCAAATGGGAAATTGGATCGCTATGGACTATTCAGAGAGCGGGACATTGCGGAAGCACACAGACTTAGGTTTCTACCTTTCTTATGGCGTTGATGGCAGTATTGTCGGCAAGTCAGGCAGCCTAGAGCGAAGACGAAGAAAAGTGCTAGGTGGATTTTATTCAACATTTTGCAGTGGTGGCTTTCATCTGTTTTTCATTTCTGCTGTCATACTTGGCTTGAGCTGCAAAATTGGGCAATATGTTTGCAAATTGTTGGGTGGTCTCTTAGAGCGAAAATGATAATGCTAATTTGCACTTTTAGTATCTATTATTATGATAAGTATATTGTCTCGTATATCTGATGGATGATTTAATGAGTGTTAGTATTTTGTTCGAAATTTAGATCCTTTAGATAGTTTGATCGCGTTTATTGTTATGGATCCCGTTTCATGTCATTGTGAGTGTTCCCCTTGCGCTCCTCTCCCCGGCGATACACTGTCGATGCAACATACAAAGACCTCCGAAGTCCTTATCTTCCTCCCTGCATTTGTCTGCCCCCAGTCTCCCCTGTTCAATCTTGCTTAGAATCACATCCGTCAATTTTTATTTAGTTTCGCCTACACTGCCTCTCCAGCCGCAAAGCCCTGTTTCGTTTTGCGCGCCAGAAGCCTGCGTTCTTCCCTCACACATGACCCCAAAGTCGAAGCCCCTTGCTCACACCCAGAAGCCTCCCTTCTTGCTTCAATATATCGAAAATTGCGAGTCCTTCCCTGTTATTTCACACGCACCTACCTGTTCCAACCCGAACCCACTCTGCAACCGAAACCTTCCCTACCCTCCCCCCCGCCACGACCCTCCACCAAATTGACTTAATGCCTAAACTTAAATGGTCTGAGAATGTTATGCAGGTTAGTGTTAAACTTGCACTTAAACAACTCTTGTTTTGATAAACATGAAAATCTATTTTAAAAATTCTATGTTTATTTTGAAATTCAAGTTATATTCTAAAATTAAACTCAACTTAGGGTCTGTTTAGGGCAACTGTAACCTATTTAAAAGATGTTGGGCAGGAAGTTATTGTGGATAAGTTGACTATTTGTTTTGTGCAGTCTTAAAATAATTGTGTTGTTTGTTGTTTCTGAATAAATGACATTTCTACTCATGTAATATAGTGTTATTTATAACATAAATATTAATACTAGTACATTCCACGCTTGAAAACAAATATTTAGTTCGAACATTACAAAATCAAAATACATACCTCACTAAACAATGAGTAGCAAGACAAATAAAATTAGAAAAAGAGTATTAAAATAATTAAAAATAATATGATAATAGTGTTTTTAAAATGCACTTAATTTATATCATGAGATAGGTCAATCTATAATAAAACTCTCCACGCTCAATCACTATTGACATGAAATTCTCTGTCGCATCTGTCCACCTAAAGAAGTCACAACATTTCGCTCTTCTCTTTGGACACATGTAAAACTGTCTTTCGTAGCTATGTGATTGTCGTGAAGTAAAAAATATTTTAGTTTGCAGTAGTAGTTCAATGCTTTGGAGGTACCAGAAATTCTAGTGCTCACATTTCCTAGAGGCTTAAAACCACAAAGCACAGACCCTTAGATGCAATGTTCATGAAAATAAATAATAGAAGTAATCAATTAAAGTTGTATGGAGCTGTGAAATCTCCGAGGACTCGTTACATAAACTAACGAATCAGTCACTACAAGAAGACATCAGACCTTATAAAAAAGTGTTCTTAGTTGTCTTTAACCGACACATTTCTGAGCTCGTGTATGCCACATATACATATCAAAAAAAAAATGTCATCCGAAAGAACAACAAAAGTCATAGAACTGAAAAAGGTGAAAAACTTCATTGTCTCCATTGGGAATTCACAAGTGACAAGAACCAATATCGACATATAGGTCATTCAGAAGAATCCTTAAGGTCGATTGTCTTATCATAAACCTTAAAAAAAAAAGTGTAATAAAAATTTATATCCACGGTTGCCTCACCAGTCATCTAAGTGGGGAAGAATTCTTGCAAAAAATGAGAAATAAAATTGAGATTCAAAATATAAATAATTGGATAAGACATCGATACAATAAATAAGAAAAATTTTCATCACACATTACAAATAAAATAATAATAATAAAGAAAAAATGATGGTTCCATTCAATAGGCAACGATCACATCTGTAATCCGCTCTCTCAGCTCTATTATCTCCCTTACACATACCCAATCTTGGGTGCAACTCTCAGGTAATTCATCTTCTATCGGTGATGAAGATTGTCATAGGCGATATTCAAATGCTTCAGTAGGGACATGTGAACGATCTTCATCAACCATGCTGAAATCATCATCATTGCGGGAGGGATACCACAAAATATAGTTGTGAAAAGTCATTGTGGTCGCCACAATATGCACTTGGTTAAAAAATGGATATGCCGACTTATCTCGCAGTATGATCCATTTTTTCTTCTAAATCCCAAATATTCTTTCATTGACATCTTAAAATAATGAGTGTCTCTTGTTAAACATATATTTCTTATCCCGAGCGATATTACTAGCTCTTTTAAAGTTG
The DNA here is from genome assembly GCA_002079205.1 of Phalaenopsis hybrid cultivar. NCBI lineage: Eukaryota > Viridiplantae > Streptophyta > Magnoliopsida > Asparagales > Orchidaceae > Phalaenopsis > Phalaenopsis hybrid cultivar. Next base: position 242,347 of record JXCR01131721.1, read on the forward strand.
AGAATGTGATATTTGGTATTCGAAAATGACATTAGATACCCCCTTTTGTAAAGAATATCTAGTATCGACCAAAAAATATTTATTTGTCAAAAATACAATAATTAGTTTTATTGTGAATATATATCTAATTAGGGTTTATGGTGAAGCAAATCTAAGGGGTGGGTGAGAGAAGCTGTACTACTGGTTTCTTGTAGCAAATTTGAATATACGGCTGTCGCGTGCACTGTCTTCCCAATTAGTCATAACAAAAGTAAAACATATGTTGAATTCACATACAATTATTACATTATGTGCTGGTGATCCACATCGTCTAATGCATGCAATCTTTTCATTATTCGACACACGTGCATCCATGTGTGTTTTATTGATCACTCTAATATAATTCTAAGAAAATTAATAGGGGCATTTAAAATACTATTTTCAACTAACATCTAGAATTGATGTATAAAAAGAATTACCTTAAAATATGACATATACCGCAAGTCTTGTGCAATCTCTATGAGAGTCCTTTCAAATGTTGGGTCGTCTAGCTTAATATTTTTCTTATGATAAACTGGCTAGAGCATTCAACCCAATTGAAAAGTATCTACTGATTGTTTCTGATGAGTGTTGGAATTGCTTCACGACTCATCTCATATATTTATTTTGTAATAAAGTATAAAGGGTCATTGTCAACACCTCTCTGGAAGTCATTTTAGAGGAGCCATAAATTCCATGATTACAGCGTAGTTCATCCAGGAGATCGATAAATACAGACAATGTCATACAAAACATATTGTTGAATCTCGTTGGGTACCTTAAAAGCAGCTCTCCAACTCATTTATCACCAATGTATGAAGATGTCATACAAGAAGATTAAGCTATGTATGAGCTATAATACTCATACATCAAACACACTGCAATTGCAGTTCATTTTCCATCTCTCTCTCTATGTATGTCCATCTTATTCACTATACATTGAGCCATGACATGTAAGGTCAATGCAATTAGCTTCTATTAGAACATTACCCAAACAAACATCAATTATAAATAAACTTAAAAAAATAAAATAATGGTGATTGATGAAAAATAGATATCCAAAATTGCATTACTAATGTCATAATTAAAAATAAATATCAAAGCAACATAAATAGTATCCCAATGAAAAATAAATATTAATTGTCTAATAAGAAGAAATGACCCTCGAGTGTAATTGTTCTCATGGAAAATAGCACAAATAAACGGTCAAGAGTTATCTTCATGAAGAACTCTTCCAGGTTGGGCCTTCAAGTAACTTCATAGAGAATAAATATAATGAAATGCCCTCATAAAATTCTGGAGTTACATTCACAATCCACATAACTTGTTCAATGAAAGTTGCTTGTGAAGTGTCAGAGTCATTAGTGCATGAAGAAACTAACTGTGATATTTGGCCTTTAATGAAAGTAACACTTTTTTTTTTTTTCTTAACCTTCAGATGCTCATAACGACCGGTAGATTCAACTTCATTAATGTTAGTGGTCATTAGTGAATGAAACAACTAATTGCGATATTTGAACTAGAAGTTAGCTTGACATTCAGATGATCAGCTATGTCAGCAAACCCTTTCTCGCTAGTGGTCATTGCATGGCTGCCTGTGGCAACGATTCCACAAAACAAATGGTCCAATTTTTCATCAAGATCATGATCGATATAACTGAACTTAAACTTTTTATCATTGGAACCATCTATAAAGTAATGGGTATTAATATGTTAACGTAATTGAAGAAGTTAATAATTTATAAGAGAATTCTTGAAACATAATTCTCACATTTAATCTCTCGGCCGGCCATTCTTCAGAAGCATCTATAGTTTGCTTTATAGGGTCCCAACCTAAGCCTTTTGATCCATGCTTCAACAATTTCCATATTTTTTAGTCCTCCTTTAACGGATCCCACTTATTATTCAACTGTATTGGATCGCATTCCCTTCATGTGTGTTTCTTGAACTTTTTTATTGTATTTTGTCAACCCTCTTCAATAAAATAGCTAGTTTGTCTATTTCCTGATTCCACCTCTTTAAGATAAAGATAAAAAAGATAAGTTTGATCTCTTGTATCCCACATGACAGGTGAACCAGTTTCTTTTGTCTTTACTATGATGATTCTAACAAAAAAAATCTTCAGGTAACATAAATGCAAAGTAGATGAAAAAGAATAAATAAAAAAAACATAACATGAAAATCCATCTAAAATGAAACATTACAACAAACCACGAACACCAACATCACCACTAACTACACCACCAATATCACCACTAACAAGAACATCATAAACAACCATGGCACAACATCACCACAAATAGCACCATAACCATGACGCCAAAGAACCATCCCCAACATTTATACACTCCACCATTTCCACCACACCACCACCATCACACCACCACCACCACACCATAACCACCACTACTACCCATAAACCACAACATAATGAGAAAGAGAGAAACACCACCACACTATTTCCACCATATCACAACTATCACATCAACACCACCACACCTTACCACCACTACAATCCATAAACGACACCATATTGTGAAAGAGAACAATGCTACACACCACTTCCACCACACTACCACCATCACACCGTCACCACCACACCATATCTACCACTACAACTTATAAACCACATCATATGAGAAAGAGAGCAACACTACCTTACCATTTCCACCACACCACCGTTATGCATACAAAAAAAAAATGCGGCGTAATCTCTATTAATTACTAAGCCCCTGCGTTGGTTTTGAAAAGGTTATCACCATCCTCCTCAAATCACATTAAACAAGATAACCACAAACTCAAGTAACATTCACAAACTGAATTAAGCAAATACACTCATAACCTAAAACCACCACAAGCAAAGAGAACCCAAAAATCCATTGTTGCGGCTAGAGATAAAAGAATAAGGATATTCCAAAGTGACCAAAAATCATAAAAGAATAAGGATATTCCATCCTTCTCTTCCATCCATAAACCCCATATAACAAGGAGAGCATAAGCCGATTTCTCCAAAATTCACAAAAAAAATTGAATCTTCCACAAATTCTCCACAAGTTCATAGGAAAATGAATCATGTTCTTCCAACCACAATCCATAGGCTCTAAAGAGACCAAAAATTAAGTTTCATACAAAAACATAAAGAAAAAGAAATAGGGAACTTCCAAATCCATCCATTCCAACAACATATCACAGAGATCAAAGAGGCCACAAACCATAAACTAGAAAAGAACAATAAAACACAAATCAAGAAGAGTGAAAGGACCACATACCAAAAACCATGACAGCATAGGAACAACATACCACATACTACCAACTGTGATAACAAACAAAAAATAAACATTGATGATAGTAGGGAAGGAGGTACAAGAGATAGTAGAACAGTAGAGGAGAAGTAAACACCCACTATCCCTCGCTGAAGAATGAAAAAAAGCAAGAGAAGAAAATAAACCTTAGGCAGCTTCGTCACCTGATGGAATAGGCAGAGAGGGGCAACCATATAATCACAAACCAAGTGAAATGACAAACGCGGGGTTCTCATAGCTTATGGTGTCTACGCTGCCTGTTTAATAAAACGACGGCGTTGTTCTTTCCAAATGCTAGAATCATCATTTTCAAAATGCCCCGCAACGCATAAGCTGTGCCAAACGGCGCCCTAATCAAATTAAACACATATTTAAGCAGCACATACTATCTATAAAACAAAATCATGTTGAAATTAATTAGTATGATTCTCATTCTCTAAGTATTGAAGTGGATGAGCCTAGTGATGTTCAATAATGTAGAAATAATAAGTATAAAATTTGTTAATTCAAAATAGCTAATTTGATCCTCCTCTTTTTAATGATCGGAGTCGAGGAGTTTAGCACTTTTAATAATGTCCTAATAACAAGTATAAAATTTGCAATTCCAAACAACAAGTATTTAATTTGCAAGTCCGAATCATCTAGCCTTATCTTTCTCCGAATAAGAACTGAAATTGACCAGACTAATTTTTAAATATATTAAAATTTCAAATGTCAAATAAACTGCAAACATAAGTGTTTCAAGTATTCATTTCCCCCACTATAGTTGTATTGATTGTGAATCTTAACTAAGGGGTTTATTTTCGAAACTAAATTTCAAAATATATTTTCATAAACTTAATGTATATATATATATATATAAACCTAATTCTCCGAAATCAAGACATAGTTGACAATGTTCATGTACAAACATATATTAATATTAAGTCAAATCCTTTAAAGGCAAGAAGTAAATATTGTTCAAATCAAGCAATCAAATATATGATGATGCTGTATTGACTAAAAATTTCAACCAGAAATATCAATCTTTAAATTAAATTTTAAATAAGATGATCAAAATAACAAATTAAGACATTCAAATTAAAATCAATCACATAAATGCTTAAAGCAAATAAATTTGAACACAGTAAAAAACTAAGCTCCTAAAGGCTAAAAGCAAATTTCATTCAACCCCCACAATAATTTTTCATGAGGGTAAATTTGGTATTGATTTTAGTTTTATAGAGAGTAAATATCGCACCAAGTGTATCACGATATTCACACTCAAAATTATCTCATGTTAGTAAGAACATGACCTAAGTCTACTGTTCGTGTGATTTTACAAAACCGTTTCACAATAAATAGTAGTTACGACCATTACTCTGACACCTGGATGTTTGCCATCAAACGATTGGTTGCAGCCTATATGTTTCCTAAAAAAATTAAACTTTTTGAGTTTTGAACCATAGTGATGTATTTTATTGACATAAAGTCCTAATAAACAAACCTCCACCTCAAAACTATAGGATTCATTGGACGACGCAACTCATGGTTGCTAACAATGATCATTTTGTCAAGTTGGCCGACTATCTCAAATCCATGAGCTCTTGCTGCAATAAGACTTCTTAGGATTTAAAAATTTTAAAGAACTAAATATGTACAAAAAACATAAGCTCCATAGAAAATCATGAAGCCAATGGCTCTGATCAAGTGAGTACATGCAACTGGAAGGCATTCCCAGGTGACCAAGAGCATCCAAAGACATAAAAGTATTAGTGGGTAGCTTGAACAAGAACTGACATCCCATGGATGATCGATCAAAAGTCGAGTGAAGCTGGGCTGCGCAATCATGGAGGTTAATGTCTTGAGCCACATACGCCGGACCAATCAATACGGAGATCCGAAAGAAATTGTTACGCAAAAGCCGGTGTCGAGTGGGCCGAGAGTCCAATGACCGAACGATTCATGTTAGACGGTTGACAATTCGAGCACCCAAAAGCTTGTTTTGGGCAGTAATAGAATTGACATCCAATGTTCTAAGAAAATCACATCCCTTAAATGTCATGCCATTAGACAAAAGTACGGGGTCCCACCAAAAACTTCTGGCATTAATCTTATTGAAGTGATTGCCACATCCTTTTTATGAAATGTCAACCTTTATAGATACGTGTTATAATGCTCCAAGAGAGGGGTTCAACAAATACAAACTCTTAGTTAAGATTAAGAAAATATTGACTATCATTGAAGAAATATGAAAACTAATAAATAAAAATAACATGCAAAGAAGTGTAGAAGTAAAAAAAAAAGTAGCATTTCAGAAAATTTTCCCATATTCTTCTTATCTAATTAAAAAATTATGCTTGCTTCAAATTTTAGGCTATAAATTACAAACATACCACACAATTTATATATATTTACATATCTAGCACGTAAACTTAAGAATATACATGCATGATTTTTACATTACAGCAAACATATCACTGTTATTAAATTTTTAAAAGTGAAATACACCTTTATTATACGTACTTATGACTTTAAAGTATTTTAAATATAAATATCTAAAAGAAGGGGTTATATATGTAAATAGAAAATTAAATGACATGCATGTAAATATTCGTATGAATTTGATAATATAATACTCTTCACAAAAGGTCCTCCATACCTTATACAGCCTTCACATGTCTGGTACTTGTCGTAGCTTCTGATGTGCTGTATATACTTTCTTGTCTTCTATGAACAGTGATCTAGCAGCAGTTCAAATATGCTCTTTTTGCCATTTAACGTCCCCTCAGTCTGTTAGGATATATATATATATATATATATATATATATANTAATATTAAGTCAAATCCTTTAAAGGCAAGAAGTAAATATTGTTCAAATCAAGCAATCAAATATATGATGATGCTGTATTGACTAAAAATTTCAACCAGAAATATCAATCTTTAAATTAAATTTTAAATAAGATGATCAAAATAACAAATTAAGACATTCAAATTAAAATCAATCACATAAATGCTTAAAGCAAATAAATTTGAACACAGTAAAAAACTAAGCTCCTAAAGGCTAAAAGCAAATTTCATTCAACCCCCACAATAATTTTTCATGAGGGTAAATTTGGTATTGATTTTAGTTTTATAGAGAGTAAATATCGCACCAAGTGTATCACGATATTCACACTCAAAATTATCTCATGTTAGTAAGAACATGACCTAAGTCTACTGTTCGTGTGATTTTACAAAACCGTTTCACAATAAATAGTAGTTACGACCATTACTCTGACACCTGGATGTTTGCCATCAAACGATTGGTTGCAGCCTATATGTTTCCTAAAAAAATTAAACTTTTTGAGTTTTGAACCATAGTGATGTATTTTATTGACATAAAGTCCTAATAAACAAACCTCCACCTCAAAACTATAGGATTCATTGGACGACGCAACTCATGGTTGCTAACAATGATCATTTTGTCAAGTTGGCCGACTATCTCAAATCCATGAGCTCTTGCTGCAATAAGACTTCTTAGGATTTAAAAATTTTAAAGAACTAAATATGTACAAAAAACATAAGCTCCATAGAAAATCATGAAGCCAATGGCTCTGATCAAGTGAGTACATGCAACTGGAAGGCATTCCCAGGTGACCAAGAGCATCCAAAGACATAAAAGTATTAGTGGGTAGCTTGAACAAGAACTGACATCCCATGGATGATCGATCAAAAGTCGAGTGAAGCTGGGCTGCGCAATCATGGAGGTTAATGTCTTGAGCCACATACGCCGGACCAATCAATACGGAGATCCGAAAGAAATTGTTACGCAAAAGCCGGTGTCGAGTGGGCCGAGAGTCCAATGACCGAACGATTCATGTTAGACGGTTGACAATTCGAGCACCCAAAAGCTTGTTTTGGGCAGTAATAGAATTGACATCCAATGTTCTAAGAAAATCACATCCCTTAAATGTCATGCCATTAGACAAAAGTACGGGGTCCCACCAAAAACTTCTGGCATTAATCTTATTGAAGTGATTGCCACATCCTTTTTATGAAATGTCAACCTTTATAGATACGTGTTATAATGCTCCAAGAGAGGGGTTCAACAAATACGAACTCTTAGTTAAGATTAAGAAAATATTGACTATCATTGAAGAAATATGAAAACTAATAAATAAAAACAACATGCAAAGAAGTGTAGAAGTAAAAAAAGTAGTATTTCAGAAAATTTTCCCATATTCTTCTGATCTAATTAAAAAATTATGCTTGCTTCAAATTTTAGGCTATGAATTACAAACATACCACACAATTTATATATATTTACATATCTAGCACGTACACTTAAGAATATACATGCATGATTTTTACATTACAGCAAACATATCACTTTTATTAATTTTTTAAAACTGAAATACACCTTTATTATAAGTACTCATGACTTTAAAGTATTTTAAATATAAATATCTAAAAGAAGGGGTTATATATGTAAATAGATAATTAAATGACATGTCGTATGAATTTGATAATATAATACTCATGAAAAAAGCCGCTTCACAAAAGGCCCTTCATATCTTATACAGTCTTCACATGTCAGGTACTTGTCGTAGCTTCTGATGTTCTGTATATACTTTCTTGTCTTCTACGAACAGCTATCTACCAGCAGTTCAAATCTGCACTTTTTGCCATTTAACGTCCCCTCAGTCTGCTAGGATATATATATATATATATATATATATATATATATATATATATATATATATATATATAAANGCTTCAACGTTGCACTTGGGCACCTATGATTGGGTGTCAGCGCTATATGCCTAATATTTCAGTAACTCTGCGCCACGGTGGGATCGAACTCTTGACCTGAGCGGACTTACAGTGACCCTGCCACCAACAGTCCCACGCTTGCGACATACGTGTGTGTGGGTGTGCGTGCGTGAGCACGCCCCTGCCGCATATCCCGTTATGTTGGTTGGCATTTACGGTATAAGACTCCTTATGTAGGTGGTTCAAATCCCCTCTCGCTCAGTTGCCTTTAAGAAGACGATACTCGAATTATTAGGCACGTTAGGAGTAACTGGAGGTTCGTATAATAGACTCTGAACATTATTTTATATATATATAAAAACACAGATATGAAATTTTATCTTATTTCGTTCCAAGCATGTCATAGCTCTCGTTTTCATACAAACAGCCCAATTCTTACGTAATTACATATCTACCACTTAAATCATTCACATCACAATAAGAATGCAGCTCATTTAACTTTTAAAAAGAGAAACAAACCTTTTTTCTCCCATACGTAAGAGGTCATATATGTAAGAATTAAATATTAGGTATTAGATTTGTAAATCCATACAAATTGACTGGCATGCGTGTGAATCTTCCTAAATTAAGTCAATGTAGCTCTCAATGGCTTTGGATGCTGTGATTTGCTTAGCAGCATATCCATGGTCCACAATAAGTACTATGACTGCATAAAACTAAATATACAGAGATGTATTTTCAGAACAAAAAAAATATTACATCAGGATTGTTGATATATTCAGAGTCAAATAGTGGAGCTTAACATGTCAAGTGGGCTCCATCATTTTAACACCGATCAATGCCAGTATACTACAGTAGGACCAATTTGACACGTGGCGCCCTGTTATTGAACTCTACAAACTGACTTAGGAGTATATATTTTCATGCATTGTGAATGATTGTTTTAAATAATAATAATAATAATAATAATAATAATAATAATAATAATAATAATAGTAAAAGAAATAATAATAATAATTTATACATCAAATCAGTCAACATCATTTGAATAATTTATCATAATTCTTATACTAAATAATAAATAAAATAAAGTCGTGATTTTTTTCCTAACATAATTCTAAGGTTTGCTTTCCAATCATCATTAAGATGCTCAAATGCTTCACAATCTTCATCGAATATATAACTTAAGAAAACAAACTCTTCATCACTATATTCATTTTTTTTAATTATTTTTAAGGTTTATATATTACAATTATTTATATATTATAAAATATTTGTATTTTATTCAAATAATATCANGAAGATTGAAGGTTTGTTTGAGGCAGTTTATGTGTTTCAGCATAAGCAGTTTATCCTGAAATGCGGCCCACGGAATTTGACCCGCTGTCTGTTTTTAGCGCAAAAATGTAACCACATTTTGGATAAACAGAAAAAACGCACGATCCAAAAGGTACCGTGGCGTTTTTAAAATTTTCTCCCGCACTTATAACCTGCCCCAAACGAGACCTGAATCTTAAGGGAAAAAAAAAATGAAACATGATGTTTTAAATATACTTAATATCAAGATGAGTTTATTTTTATTACATTTACCATTCTTTTTTAATGATGGAAGTTATTTTTTTAATGCCACTAAATTATTATAATGTAAGATTAATTTGAAAAAAAAATTAATTAAATTTTTTGACATCTATAATATTATTTTATGTCATGAAAATATTTATACAATTTTAATAATTTAATTCAACCATGCAATAGTTTAGTTATATTTTTATAAAAGTTAATTATATTACTAATAATTTTATTTTTAAGGGCATGCTTTTTAAATTTAAAAACATCTACCAAAAGTAGGATCATCATGAATAAAACATAGCATAGATATTTTTGATAATTTTAAGAAAATGTGAAAAAAAAAAATTTAAAATAAATTAACATAGAATAATAATAAAGAAGTTTTTCATTTTTATCATTTTAATTGGAGTGATTGTCTCCTCTGCACTATAAGATTAAAAATCATTAAATTTATTTATCAAATTCTCACAAAAATCTCAATTATNGAGCTTGAAGACAGGGGTATTAGAGTTGCAGAGGTGGAGGATATCACGTTTGAGGAAAATGACAGTGCAGCCAATGGGTGATACAGTTAGTGTCTCAGTTTCCAAGTGAGAGAATTGTTGAGAAAGTGGAGCCTTGTCCACTGCAACTTAGGCAAGTTATTAAACCGAAAATTAAGTTTAAAAACTTTCCTTAATCTCTGCTGCACGCCTAAATCTCCCGCTTTTTTCTTTCTCCGTTAAACCGTGTGACCGCGTGAAGATCTCAGCAAATATTCTCCCGCGCTCCTCAACGCGATCCCGCGTCGCGATACCTGCCTTATGGGTCAAACTGGAAGCTTTTTTTTAAAAGGTTTCGGTTGGCAGGAGGAAGATGAAGCTGCTCTCCTTCTTTTGGCGGAAGTGTGAAGAAGAAAAGCTAATTACTTTTTTCCTTTTCCTAAGGCAGAAAAGCTAATCACTTTTCTTCCTTCATCAGGTGGCAAGAAAACAAAAAGTTTGTTTTTCCTTTCCTTTTCACGTGGGCTGGGAAGGGAGAGGGGAAAGAGGAGGAGAGGGAGAGGAATTTAGAGAGAGATAGCTCTTTTATGTAAACGTTAAAAAGACGACGGTGTAATTCCTTGAAGCTAATAAAATCCTCTGCAGCTCCGTGGACGGAGACAAATTTGTCGAACCACGTAAATCTGGTGTCACCTTTTCTGGTATAATTTTCTCGATCCATTTTTCGTTTTATTGTCGTCGTTTATATTTTTCTTAACACTCCGAAGTCCTCATCTTCCTCCCTGCATTTGTCTGCCCCCAGTCTCCCCTGTTCAATCCTGCTTAGAATCACATCCGTCAATTTTTATTTCGTTTCGCCTACACAGCCTCTCCAGCCGCAAAGCCCTGTTTCGTTTAGCGCGCCAGAAGCCTGCGTGCAGGTTAGTGTTAGACTTGCACTTAAACAACTCTTGTTTTGATAAACATGCAAATCTATAGAATTTTATTTTGAAATTCAAGTTATATTCTAAAATTAAACTCAACTTAGGGTCTGTTTAGGGCAACTGTAGTCTATCTAAAAGTTGTTGTGGCAGGAAACTATTGTGGATAAGTTGACTATTTGTTTTGTCCAGTCTTAAAATAATTGTGTTGTTTGTTCGTTTCTGAATAAATGACATTTCTACTCATGTAATATAATGTTGTTTATAACATAAATATTAATACTAGTACATTCCACGCTTGAAAATAAATATTTAGTTTGAACATTACAAAATCAAAATAAATATCTAACTAAACAATGAGTAGCATGACAAATAAAATTAGAAAAAGAGTATTAAAATAATTAAAATAATATGATAATAGTGTTTTTAAAATGCACTTAATTTATATCATGAGATAGGCCAACCTATAATAAAACTCTCCACGCTCAATCACTATTGGACATGAAATTCTCCGTCACATTTTTCCACCTAAAGAAGTCACAACATTTCGCTCTTCTCTTTGGACACATGTAAAACTGTCTTTCGTAGCTATGTGATTGTCGTGAAGTAAAGAATGTTGTAGTTTGCAGTAGTAGTTCAATACTTTGGAGGTACCAGAAATCCTAGTGCTCACATTTCCTAGAGGCTTAAAACCACAAAGCACAGACCCTTAGATGCAATGTTCATGAAAATAAATAATAGCAGTAATCAATTAAAGTTGTATGGAGCTGTGAAATCTCTGAGGACATGTTATATAAACTAACGAATCAGTCACTACAAGAAGACATCAGACCTTATAAAAAAGTGTTCTTAGTTGTCTTTAACCCACACAATTCTGAGCTAGTGTATGTCACATATACATATCACAAAAAAAAATGTCATCCGAAAGAACAACAAAAGTCATAGAACCGAAAAATGTGAGGAACTTCATTGTCTCCATTGGAAATTCACAAGTGACAAGAACCAATATCGACATATAGGTCATTCAGAATATTTCTTAAGGTCGATTGTCTCATCATAAACCTTCAAAAAAAAATGTAATAAAAATTTATATCCACGGTTGCCTCACCAGTCATCTAAGTGGGGAAGAATTCTTGCAAAAAATGAGAAATAAAATTGAGATTCAAAATATAAATAATTGGATAAGACATCGATACAATAAATAAGAAAAATTTTCATCACACATTACAAATAAAGTAATAATAATAATAAAGAAAAAATGATGGTTCCATTCAATAGGCAACAATCACATATGTAATCCGCTCTCTCAGCTCTATTATCTCCCTTACACATACCCAATCTTGGGTGCAACTCTCAGGTAATTTATCTTCTATCGGTGATGAAGATTATCCTGGGCGATATTCAAATGCTTCAGTAGGGATATGTTAATGATCTTCATCAACCATGATGAAATCATCATCATTGCGGGAGGGATACCACCTAATATAGTTGTGAAGAGTCATTTTGGTCACCACAATCTGCACTTGGTTAAAAAATGGATATGTAGACTTATCTCGCAGTATGATCCATTTTTCTTCTAAATCCCAAATGTTCTTTCATTGACACCTTAAAATAATGAGTGTCTCTTGTTAAACATATATTTCCTATCCCGAGCGATATTACTAGCTCTTTTAAAGTTGGGAATGTGATATTTGGTATTCGAAAATGACATTAGATACCCCCTTTTGTAAAGAATATCTAGTATCGATAAAAAAAATATTTATTTGTCAAAAATACAATAATTAGTTTTACAGTGAATATATATCTAATTAGGGTTTATGGTGAAGCAAATCTAAGGGGTGGGTGAGAGAAGTTGTACTACTGATTTCTTGTAGCAAGTATGAATATACGGCTGTCACGTGCACTGTCTTCCCAATTAGTCATAACAAAAGTAAAACATATGTTAAAGTCACATACAATCATTACATTATGTGTTGGTGATCCACATCGCCTAATGTATGCAATCTTTTCATATTCGACACACGTGCATCCATGTGTGTTTTATTGATCACTCTAATATAATTCTAAAAAAATTAATAGGGGCATTTAAAATACTATATTCAACTAACTTCTAGAATTGATGTATAAAAAGAATTACCTTAAAATATGACATATACCGCAAGTTTTGTGCAATCTCTATGAGAGTCCTTTCAAATGTTGGGTCGTCTAGCTTAATATTTTTTTATTTTACAATAAACAATGATCATTTTGTCAAGTTGGCCGACTATCTCAAATCCATGAGCTCTTCCTGCAATAAGACTTCTTAGGATTTAAAAATTTTAAAGAACTAAATATGTACAAAAAAATATAAGCTCCATAGAAAATCATGAAGCCAATGGCTCTGATCAAGTGAGTACATGCAACTGGAAGGCATTCCCAGGTGACCAAGAGCATCCAAAGACATAAAAGTATTAGTGGGTAGCTTGAACAAGAACTGACATCCCATGGATGATCGATCATAAGTCGAGCGAAACTGGGCTGCGCAATCATGGAGGTTAATGTCTTGAGCCACATACGCCAGACCAATCAATTAGGAGATCCAAAAGAAATTGTTACGCAAAAGCCGGTGTCGAGTGGGCCGACAGTCCAATGACCAAACGATTCATGTTAAACGGTTGACAGTTCGAGCACCCAAAAGCTTGTTTTGGGCAGTAATAGAGTTGACACCCAATGTTCTAAGAAAATCACATCCCTTAAATGTCATGCCATTAGACAAAAGTATGGGGTCCCACCAAAAACTTTTGGCATTAATCTTATTGAAGTGATTGCCACATCCTTTTTATGAAATGTCAACCTTTATAGATACGTGTTATAATGCTCCAAGAGAGGGGTTCAACAAATACGAACTCTTAGTTAAGATTAAGAAAATATTGACTATCATTGAAGAAATATGAAAACTAATAAATAAAAA
>JXCR01131721.1:257909-292137 GCA_002079205.1 Phalaenopsis hybrid cultivar
ATTTTTAAGGTTTATATATTACAATTATTTATATATTATAAAATATTTGTATTTTATTCAAATAATATCAAATAAATTTAAATATTTTTATTTGTACTTGATTTTTTTTTCCTTCAATAAAATTGATGTAATTTCACTAAGAAAATAATCAGTTAATATTAAAACTTTTAAAACAGCATTTAAAATAGTATAACATTTTATTTAAATTTCAATAAATTTTTTTTATTAAATTTTTATAACATTTTATTTTCTTATTTTAATGATTCTGAAATTTTATTCTGATGCATCGTTGGAGGTGCACGCAAACCAATTTTAACGCAATATACAAATAATTAATAAATATTATAAATCCATATATATATATAAATTTAAAGCAGAGCATAAAAAAATAACGATTTAGTCAACGTTAATCATTGACTTAGCCGGAGAAATAATGTGATGCTGCCACATATGGCAGTGATATTGCTGTAAACTNGTATTTAAAGCAGAGCATAAAAAAATAATGATTTTAGTGAACGTTAATCATTGACTTAGCCGGAGAAATAATGTGATGCTGCCACATATGGCAGTGATATTGCTGTAAACTCATCTGGCAAATCAATTAAACAATTATTTTCATAATTAATTTATTTTATTCATTTAAATAAATGATTTTTTTTTCTTTTTGTAATTCGCCTCTATTTTGAATAATTTATTCGGAGTCACTCATAAAAAAAATTGTGGATAACAATAAAAGAAAATTTTGGGTGTGTTGGGACAGTTTGTGTGTTTCAGGATAAACAATTTATCTTGAAATACGGCTCGCAAGTCGATCACGGGGTTCGACCCGCGGCCTACGTTTAGTGTAAAAATGTAACCACATTTTTGGATAAGCAGGAAAAACACACGATCCAAACGGTGTTGTGCCGCTTTTAAAAATTCCCCCCGCACTTATAACCTGCCCAAACGTGGCCTGAATCTTAAGGGAAAAAAATGAATCATGATGTTAATATTAATTAAATGTTTTGAATATTTAAAAAAACGGGGCCTGAATTTTTTAATGCCACTAAATTATAATAATGTAAGATTAATTGAAAAATAAAATAATTAAATGTTTTGACATTTATAATATTATTTTATGTCATGAAAATATTTAAACAATTCTAATAATTTAATTCAACCATGCAATAGTTTAGTTATATTTTTATAAAAGTTAATTATATTACTAATAGTTTTATTTTTAACAGCATGCCTTTATCTACCAAAATTAGGATCATCATGATTAAAACATAGCATAGATATTTTGATAATTTTAAAAAAATGTGATAAATCATAGAATAATAATAAAGAAGTTTTTCATTTTTATCATTTTAATTGGAGTGGTTGTCTCCTCTGCACTAAAAGATTAAAATTCATTAAATTTATTTATCAAATTCTCACAAAAATCGCAATTATTATCAAAGAATTTATACATACATGACATAATTTTGATGTATTTACATAGTTAACGTCTAAACTCTTATATTTACATTTATAAAATTCTGGTAGTATAATATTATGCACGAAAAGGTTAATTTAACATTTAAAATGTAATTAATAGTGTATTTTGTATGTGATATTGTTGAATCCAAATTTGTCTTGTGAAACATGCCCAAAGATCAGAATGATAGAGACATTGAGAGAGAAAAAGAAAGAAATGAAGAGAGAAAAAGAGAGAGATGAGAGCACAAGGATTTAGCCCTGAGGGTCAAAAAGAGGTATTCTCGGGCTCTTTGGCCCCTTTTATATGTCGAATTAAGAAGAGGGAGAGTTCTTCTTACATGAGAAAGGTTGAGAGGGAGAGAGAGAAAGAGAGCCAAAAACCCTCTCCTTCCTTCTTTTTTATTCGTATATGGTATGATTATCCTATTTATGCGAGATAGAGGGACCAAGTCTAAAATTAGATACTTGCCCCTGCTTTAATAAGAGAGTTAAATATTATTATTATCTTATTATGGTCCCCGCTCTAATAGAGGAGTTATAGGTTTTTCTGATGTCGTTTTATGGTCTCCACTTTAATAAGAGAATTATAAGTCTTTATGGAACCTTTTTTTATTCATAACTGGTTTTTTTTTTTCTTTAATAGGAGAATTCTCATCATCTATTTTCTTATCCAAACTGTTAGATTGTCTCGAGATTCATGCAAACCTTTTTTGGGTGTACATATTAAATTCTCTAATTTTCTTGCCCCTTGATAACAACGATTCTGAAATGACAAAAAAAAATTTAAAGCAAAAAATATTATTACATGAATTACTAATGAAACTCCTTATTTATGTGTTATCTACACTTCATTTTGACATCTTTTGCGCTATCTCGCTATCTTCAAAACATTTTTTCTCGAAATTGACTTTTTGGTCAGAGCTTTGTTGAGATATTTTCTTGCATTGATTTGATTGTCTGTGTTGACTAGTGACCCAACTTCTGGGGAAATCACTGGTGGTGGTATCATTCCACTCAAGTCCTAGTCTTTGCCCATCCCATCTATTAGATCGAACCATAGATTGCTCGCTCATTCCAGAGTTTTCGTTTACTCGCCCTCAGAGGGTAGTATTTTGTTTGCTCGCCCTGGAGGGGAGTCTTTTATTTGTTCGTCGTAGAGGGGAGTCTTTTGCTTGCTCGCCCTAGAAGGGAGTTTTTTTTTTTGAAGAAATTATGAGATTATAACATGTATACAATCTCAATCAAAAATAATTTTTTATAAATAAATACTCGATAATTTGTTTGCTCAGCTTGGAGGAGATTTTTTTTTGTTTGTCTTGGATGAAAGTTTATTATTTGTTTGCCTAGAAGGGTAGTCTTTTTTTTTCGTGCTCACCCTGGAGAGGAGTATTTTATTTGCTCGTCCAAAAAGAGTCCTTTTTTTTTCACTTGTCCCGAAGAATAGCCTTTTATTTGCTAGCCTCATAGTGGAGTCATTTGTTTGCTGGTCGTGAAGGAGAGTTTTTTTTTTTTGCTCCTCTTGGAGAAAAGTCTTTTTTTCTCTCCCTAGAGGGACGTCTTTTTTTTTGCTCGTCCCAAAGGAGAGTATTTTGTTTGATCACTCGTAATTAATTTTCCCGAGTCTCTGTTGAACTTGGGACAACATTAGGGAAATTTGTTTCATAACACAAGTTAAGTTGTGAAGTAATACTCCCCTTATTTGTTGGATGAGGTGACAACCACTTAGAATCGACCAAGCGGTGCACAGGGTGTGTCCTCTATTTATGTTCTCCTTGGGATCACATTCTAACCACTAAAGAAGATTTTAGGATGCTTCCAACAAGAGCATAGTGCCTCAGTGGCACAATACAATTGTTGGGGGTCCTTTGTTGGAATTATTTATGGATGTCATAAATATTGGTGTCCACTCAAGTGCTACAGAATAGTTTGCAGCTTATCTTAGCCTAGGACATCTATCCAAACCATCTGGTACGTGTCTTAAGTGTAGGGTCGAGACGGGTACTGATTCATGCCCACCCAGGAAAGCTCGCCTTTTGGACAATAGTAATTACAGGATTGAGAGAGGTATTGGTTTATCCCCACTCAGGAAAGCTCGCCTTTTGGACGGTAGTAATTACAGTTTGAGAAGTGCACGATTCTTAGTTTTATATTTGAGGACCATATTATGCATTTGTTAGAGCTTCCCACGGTTTCAATGAGGCTTAAAGCCAGTCTGACTGACACTTCAGGTTAAAGGGTCCGGCGTGACCATGTCTGAGATAGGCATGGCCACGCCTCACTCTTAGCGTGACCATGTCGGAAACTAGTGTGACCACGCCCTTGGAAACCTGGGCTGGAGCTGAAACATACACGATGTGACCACACATAAGGCGACGAAACCACACTGCTAGACAGAGAGCCCATCTTAATTACACAGGGTCTCAGAAGTGATCACGTTGAACCCTCATCTATGATGCCTTCTACAGTGGCATGACCATGCCCGATTTTGGTATGGCAATGTTATGACATCCCGAAGTGCGACTTTCGCCCGGTAGTCCCCAAATTTCCGGCTACAACACCTCTAGGACCGCTGGATATTGCCTTTTCTCTAGTCCTTTGCCCAAAAAAGGTATGGGGACTAACCTATGGTCATTCTAAATGGTTAAAGGGGCTTGAGGCCATTGGATATTAGCTCCCAAGGCAAGGAGAAGAGGCATCGATTGACATTTTGGAGAAGAGCTTTGAGAGTTAGAGGAGGAGCCAAGTAAGAGATATTTGGTCCTTCATCCATCTTCATCTTCTTCCACTTCATTTTATTCTTATTTCTCCATAGTTTTGGTGAGAAGAGTGTAGAGGGAAGCTTTGGAGGAGGAAAGCTTTAGGATTTTGAGTGATTTTTCTCTCCATTCTTCTTTTTCTTCCTCTTCACTATTTCTTCTTCAACCATCATCTCGTCGAAGAAAATGGAGGGAAGAGGGAGATTTTACTTGGAGCTTCGCCAGAGTCTCCTTTAAGAGGAGAGATTCTTCAACCTTGGAATAAATATCTTCACTGAATTTTGAGATTTCACTGGAGCTCGGGATTCCACCAGGCACTCCTTTGCGATGAGAGCTTCATCTTGGCAATTAGAAACGTCATTGAACATCGTGTAGATGATACACTATGTCCCTTGCAATTTACTTTCAGTAGGGAGCCTTAGGATTGTGTTAGAGATTATTAGAGCTAGGTTGTTTTTTTCCAACAGAAATTAATTTTGGAGTATTTTGAAGTTATATTTTTGGACGGCATGAACAACATCACCCAAAATTGGGGGGAAAACTAATGCGTCATCAAGAAATTTTTATCATATAACATGAATCTTGATGCATTTTTAAGCAAGAAATATTCTAGATTCAAATTTATGATCATTCATGTCCCCAATTTCAACAAAGTTTTAAATTGACCATCTCGACAAGACAAACTCAAAACTACCAAAATTGGTTCAATCCGAGTCCAATCAAACTCAGTTTAAGCCATTAAAGCAAATTTGAATCAAGAATTGAATGGTTAAATAAACTCTAATTATGACATATTTACACTCAAATTGAGCATCTTAATAAGAGGAATCCAACGAACACAAGCTCTTTTAATTCTATTTTTTTTTAAACTCACAAATCATTAAAAACCCTCCTATAATTAAGAAGGATCAATGTGATCCGATCAGGTAGTTGGAAAAAATTATTTGCTAAAAGATCAAGCACCCCTATTCTAGAGGCTATAAATAAACCTCATATTTTCACTTGAGAGAAGAAGGATAATAGAAGAAATTCCGGAATCTATTTTGGATTGAAGACTCAAGGATAACTTCCGACCTCCATAACTACTCTTACAGATTCCAACTACAATATTTGTGGCCAACTATTGCTATCATTGCTGAACTACTATTGTACATTTTATAATTCCATCTCTAATTCAGGACAAATGTAAACTTATGTACTTATAATCACATAACGAACCACTTCAACTATACTATACCCCGTGATTTTTTTTTCTCTTTTCAACATATTTCTACATAAAAAAATCTTTGTGTCTCCTCCTGTTATTTTTCTATTATCCGTGTGTGTTAGATTTTTTGTGCAACACTGAGACATTAAAATACAAATCTACTGCCACAAATTTTCTAGCACACAACAAATGTTGAAGACGAGGTATCAAACATATGAATACATAAGAATTGAGTGATATCTACGTATGCATGTAAATCTTCAAATTCTAAAATCATTATAGTTTAAGAAAATAAAAAATAATCATGAAAATTTTTAAATTTAAAAGCTGAAAAACAGACAGGTTAATTCTTCAACTTCCCAAATCGCACCGTTATGGTCGGCCAAATGTAAATACTATTGAGACAAAATAAGAAGCTCATATCTCTATAGAGGTACAGTTTGTAGAAATAATACAGCGATGATCCGTTTCCTATTCATTTCGAGCCGCGTACTCATCAATCTATGGGGACCAAACCATTAGATCTACCATTATATAAATATGACGTCGCACCTTACAAGCGTAATTCGAGAACCCTAGAATCGACGGCCCCGATCAACCAACCCTAATACTACACCTAAATCATTAAATTTATTATAAATTGAGTTTACAGTAATTAGATATATATAAATATATTCCCACCCACCATTGGAGTGAAAGCGAGCGAAGTTGCAGAGAATTATTCCAGGCCGAGCGAAGACGACGGATGCAGNATACACCTAAATCATTAAATTTATTATAAATTGAGTTTACAATAATTACATATATATAAATATATTCTCACCCAGCATTGGAGTGAAAGCGAGCGAAGTTGCAGAGAATTATTCCAGGCCGAGCGAAGACGACGGATGCAGCTGTGTTTACTTACGAATGACAGTGAGCGCATCAATTTCGGGTCGCATTCCCTCTACTTTTCCTCTGATTCGAATCCAGCTGTTGCTTTTCCAGCGGTTGAATTGCTGCTGGATTTTATATTTACCCTTCGTCTTCTACCCTGTTCACGACGGTTAAAGGTGGCTTTGTTTTCTCTCTNGATTTCGGGTCGCATTCCCTCTACTTTTCCTCTGATTCGAATCCAGCTGTTGCTTTTCGAGCGGTTGAATTGTTGCTGGATTTTATATTTACCCTTCGTCTTCTACCCTGTTCACGACGGTTAAAGGTGGCTTTGTTTTCTCTCTCGTGGGGTTCTGGAAAAAGGTAATCCTGTTGCTGATCATTAATTTATTGTCAGAACAGAAGCCTCGTTGTTTGCACCGGTCTGTTTTCTCTTTTTAGGAAACTTAACTTAACTCTTGGCTTACATACAACAACTGCAAGCATTGAATTGGGGTTTCTAGGTCGGAAGAGCCGCATTTCATTGATGAACTTCTCAGTTACGGGTGAAGGTTAGGGTGAATGGAAGGCAGGGGGAGGAGATATGGAGCACAAGTGAGTCCGGAGAGATCCAAGGTATGGACGGAGCCTTCGCCGAAGCATCAGATTCAGCGGCAGCAAGGGGGGAAGGTTCCGGTGGTGTATTATCTCTGCAAGAATCATCATCTCGAGCACCCTCACTTTANTTTCTGATAGAGAACATATGAAGAATAATAACCAACCCCATTTTGTGCTGCAAATCTGAAGTTATATTGAGTTTTTTGTATTTTTATTTTCTTTCTTTCAAACCATTAATATGGTCCTTTTTTCAAATCCTTCAAACTGGTTTTCTCCTTAGAAAAGAACTGGATCCTCACTAAGAATGTCCAAGTAGCTTATCACGTAATTTTATGTGTTTTTTTCTAAAGTTTCATAGTGCTACTTCATACTAACACGCAACATAATAAGCTTGCAAACTAAACCTTTAACTGTTGGTATTGGCCCAATCGTATCATTATTGAAATTTTTTTTTTGTCCCCATTGTTAGTGCTTATCCGCCTTTTCTTTTAATTTATCTAGCCTTATTGGATCGATTAAATGAAAATAAATGTGCTTAGGATCTATTATATTCGCATTACAAGTTTTACTTACTGACATGATCTAAACGGAAAATTAATGGTAATTACTCATAATGTTCTATGTATATTCTGACAAATTTAATTGTAAGCCCTCTATTCTTTCTTTTATATCTTTTTTTTTTGGAAGATTTACATACATACCACTCAATTCCTGTGTATTTACATATCTAACCTACGAACTTCAATTTTTACATACATACCACCTTATCTCTGCATGAAAAGGTGTATTGCACTTTTTAAAAGTTAAAAAAGATGGTATTCTTTATGTGATATGAAAAATTTGGATGGTATAAATGTAAAATGCAAAGTTTAGATGTTGGATATGTAAATACACAGAATTGGGTGGTATGTATGTAAATGCCCCTTGTATTGATTTTTCTTTTGAGTCGTTNAACCTTATTGGCCCAATCGTATCATTATTGAATTTTTATTTTTTTGTCCCATTGTTAGTGCTTATCTGCCTTTTCTTTTAATTTATCTAGCCTTATTGGATCGATTGAATGAAAATAAATGTGCTAAGGATCTATTATATTCGTATTACAAGGTTTACTTACTGACATTGATCTAAACGGAAAATTAATGGTAATTACTCATAATGTTCTATGTATATTCTGACAAATCTAATTATAAGCCCTCTATTCTTTCGTTTATATCTTTTTTTTTGGAAGATTTACATACATACCACTGAATTCCTGTGTATTTACATATCTAACATACGAACTTCAATTTTTACGTACATATACCACCTTATCCTGCATGAAAAGGTGTATTGCACTTTTTAAAAGTTAAAAAAGGTAGTATTCTTTATGTGATATGAAAGATTTGGATAGTATAAATGTAAAATGCAAAGTTTAGATGTTAGATATGTAAATTCACAGAATTGGGTGGTATGTATGTAAATGCCCCTTGTATTGATTTTTCTTTTGAGTCGTTTAACTGACATGCNCATATGGTCCTTTTTTCAAATCCTTCAAACTGGTTTTCTCCTTAGATAAGAACTGGATCCTCACTAAGAATGTCCAAGTCGCTTATCACGTAATTTTATGTGTTTTTTCTAAAGTTTCATAGTGCTACTTCATACTAACACGCAACATAATAAGCTTGCAAACTAAACCTTTATCTGTTGGTATTGGCCCAATCGTATCATTATTGAAATTTTTTTTTTGTCCCCATTGTTAGTGCTTATCCGCCTTTTCTTTTAATTTATCTAGCCTTATTGGATCGATTAAATGAAAATAAATGTGCTAAGGATCTATTATATTCGTATTACAAGTTTTACTTACTGACATTGATCTAAACGGAAAATTAATGGTAATTACTCATAATGTTCTATGTATATTCTGACAAATCTAATTATAAGCCCTCTATTCTTTCGTTTATATCTTTTTTTTTGGAAGATTTACATACATACCACTGAATTCCTGTGTATTTACATATCTAACATAGGAACTTCAATTTTTACATACATACCACCTTATCCTGCATGAAAAGGTGTATTGTACTTTTTAAAAGTTAAAAAAGGTGGTATTCTATATGTGATATGAAAGATTTGGATGGTATAAATGTAAAATGCAAAGTTTAGATGTTAGATATGTAAATACACAGAATTGGGTGGTATGTATGTAAATGCCCCTTGTATTGATTTTTCTTTTGAGTCGTTTAACTGACATGCACTATTGGCATTGTTAATCAAATTAATTTTTTTACTTTTTAATATTGCATTTATGGTTGTGATTTCTCTGTTGTATAACATGACAGTCCTGAAATCACATACTAAATAATACAGGAGTTGCAGGTCACCTGATTTAAAAGGAAATAAGGAAAAGTCTGCAGATTTGGTAGGCTCTAACTCTCCATCAATTCAAAATCTTTCCAGCAAGCCAATGCTAAATGGAATTTTTAGGTCACCTATATTAGATTCTAGAAGCTCTTTAGCTCAACAAAGTCAAGAAAAATCCCCATCTAGGAGTTCATTAAGCTCAAGTAAAAGGACCGACGATCTTACCACAGCAAAAGGATCATCTGTAAGGGTGGAATCNGTCAACAAAGTCATGAAAAATCCCCATCTACGAGTTCATTAAGCTCAAGTAAGAGGACCGACGATCTTACCACAGCAAAAGGATCATCTGTAAGGGTGGAATCTATTCAAGAAGAAACTGAAAGGACAATCACGATTGAGGAAAGGTGAGCACAATAATTATTCCTCCTTTTCCTTCTTGTTTGGTACAGTGCATGTGATGCTGCTTTTGATTGTAATCTTCATCTTTGTTATGTGTAAAGAGTAAAATGCCAAAATAATCCTCTGGCTGTTTACATGGGGACGTTTTTGTCTGAGAATCTGTCAAAATGCCGAATTAGTCTCCTGAATTTTTTAATTGGGGCCGAAATAATTCTTTGTGGAGATTATTTTAGCTGATGTTAGAAAAGTTGGGGNCTCTGTCAAAATGCCGAATTAGTCTCCTGAATTGTTTAATTGGGGCCAAAATAATTCTTTGTGGAGATTATTTTAGCTGATGTTAGAAAAGTTGGGGACCAAAATTGGCGCTTATACAAACTTTATGGCTAAACTGACCCCTATGAAAAGTTGGGGGACTTTTTGGACACCACTTTCTATGTCTAAAGATATATTTTTTAACATACAGGCTTGCTTCAGGAGCTCGGATTATAATTCAGTCGAGAGTTCCTCCTGATTATAGTGAGAAAACTGCTGATTCTTGAAAGGAAGGTTTGCTTTGTAAAAAGTAATTGATTTCTGCACGTCCTAGTCAGTTGCGCATGGAGCGAGTTTCTTTTTTTTTTCCCTTGAATTTTGTTGCATGTTCTAATTTTATTCAATTTATTACCTATATCAAATGTGTAGCATAACCTTAATTCTTAGTACTGAAAGATTCCTGATTCAGAGTGCCCGCAATGTTATGACTATAAGGGAAAATTGATTCTATAATTATGCACATATTTATTTATATGTAAACACACTCATCCTCTTTGTTTTCATGGCATTTATGAACCATTTAAATCATTTATTTTTACAGTTCCATTTTAAAGCTTTCCATTTTCGTAAAAGANCTGATTCAATAATTATGCACATATTTATTTATATGTAAACACACTCATCCTCTTTGTTTTAATGGCATTTATGAGCCATTTAAATCATTTATTTTTACAGTTCCATTTTAAAGCTTTCCATTTTCGTAAAAGAAAACATTTGGAATCTTTCCATGAGCCTTTGTGTACCTTTTTTTAGGTATAGCTCCATTTAACTCAGCTTACTAAAACTATGCTTTGCTAATAGGAGGTTAAAGGTCTGATGCTTCATGTCATTTTGTTGGAAAAATCATTAGGTGTCTGACACAAATGTTGAGTAAGGTGTGGAATAGGTCTGTGTTTAGAGTCCTTTACACACCTTTTTGTACCAAATTTTTAGTGTGTATTATACAACACACGCCAAGTTTTCTTTTATGCTTGTATATGATTAGACTTGTCATTTAATACCTAATTTTAGCACTTACATGCATGTTTTACACAATCGTTTCAATCTAGCAATAATGATCTAGTAATTGAAGAAACTGCCTTTTCTGACCTAATAAGNTTCTGATGCTTCATGTCATTTTGTTGGCAAAATCATTAGGTGTGTGACACAAATGTTGAGTAAGGTGTGGAATAGGTCTGTGTTTAGAGTCCTTTACACACCTTTTTGTACCAAATTTTTAGTGTGTATTATACACCACACGCCAAGTCTTCTTTTATGCTTGTATATAATTTTTTTTTTCATTGAGATTAGACTTATCATTTAATACCTAATTTTAGCACTTACATGCATTTTTTACACAATCGTTTCAATCTAGCAATAATGATCTAGTAATTGAAGAAACTGCCTTTTCTGACCTAATAAGAATAAAATATGCATACAATTTTCTCACTTAGCATTTATTTGAGATTGAAAATCTTCATTTTGAAATGGATTTGATCAGAATTTGTAATGCTAAGCATAGTATCAATTCATTTGTGGAATACTGAATTAGAGTTTATATTTACTGATTGGGCTAAACTAGTCCCTAAATGAACCTAATCTACTCAGTTAACTTCTAAACATGTCGCATGCATGTTTGTATTGGATGGACTAAGGGTGAAATAGTTTTGAATTAGCACAAATCAATCCTTAAATCAAATTTGCCTATGCCAACACGGTACGGTCAACCTATATTGATTATTTACATTCTTGCATGAGCTTGCGTAAACATGGGTGAGATAGATGATGGTGGCATGCATGCGCCTCAATCATTTCTAATTACTCAATAATAAATTTGCATCCAAATTATTATCAATTTTTTTTAACATATTTTATAGCATATTCGGGAAGTCCATAAGATTAGTCTTTAAGCAGTCAAGTCCCGTTTATATAAGTGGTATAGAATGTCATGAAACATGCAAAGGTGACCAAATAACTGGCAGTGGCAGGATACAAGTGGTCTTGTGGTTTGCAATTAAAGAGGTCAAATTGGATCATTTTATTGAGTTAAGGTCCAGCAGTCCCAGACAAATAGAATTAAAAATGGGATCACTCTCGCACGTACAGTGATAAATGTTGCCTATGTTACTCGCCTCTACTAAATTTTGACATGGGTGTGAAACTAAAGAGCAAGTATGTGTGAAATGTGCAACTATCTCATTAGAGGAAAAAGAACATACTTCAGTTGGAGCTTTGACTAACCGATATTAAACTCTAGGTGGTGTTGTTCTAGCAAATAAGCTACGACTGATCTCAAAACACTTGTGGGAACTCGATTACTTAAACTAGACTTAAACTAGACGATGGCGACTTTATAGAGAAGTACCATAACAGTGAAGCTGGTTGGTTCAGCTGGCTGATTGCTGGGGGTAGCGTGTAAAATGAGTCTACAATTCAAAGTAACCAAAATTGTTAATTAATAGTGGCCGGCAAGAACCCAGAAGACTAGAATTTAGTGCGTTAAGATTTATGTTGAAGTGAGTTGTTCATAGAACGTTGCCTCTTATGGGGATGTAATTGTAAGGCAAGACAGGTCTTGGTGGTCTCTCCATAGTAAGCAAGGCTAAGGCATCGACAAGAGAGAACAAGCAATGAACACGTGAGTTGACAACTATTTAGCCTATTGTTCAAAAGGTTATGCTATCAATTAAGAACTGATCTAATGTTCTTATTAACTGGTAGGCCATATAGAAAGGGATTGGGTATAGTGAAAGGATAGACATAGTTTAAATCGGATGTAAAAATTTGTGAATGTTGCAAGTAAAGAGATCTATGATGCACTGCTTCTTAGTATAAATAGGTCCATAGAGTCATGATTCATTTTATTATGTTGCATACAATGAGTTTATGACTAACTATTTTGTTGGGGGCTATGAAAGGTCTGTTTTGTTGACCGTGATATCTCAGAGTTTTGTGGAGTTGTGCATATTCATGATGGATAAAGAACCATTAGTAACTTGTAGAGGAGCTTGATCTTGATTGGGTGGTTTGGTAAGAAAGATTATATCTCAACCTTTTGTGGTAATCTCTAGAAGGTGAATAAGGTTACCGTGGTAATAACATGGGGAANACTACTTACAAGCCCAGGTTCTTGAATATGAGATTAGGGACAACATTCCCGAGTTCAACGACGCTAAGAGAGCTTGAGTACATGACGGGGGGGTCGAGGGTGTTGAGGTTGGGGACTGAAAGGACTTCTTTCAGCAGAAATTCTGCTGAAAATTACCTAACTTACAGAGACAGTGGTGTTGAAGCATCAACCAGTATCAATTGCACACCTTTATACAATGGGGACATGTAAGTTGGACATCTTGCAATATTGAAAAGATCTAGGATGCGAATCTACTCTTCTGATAGAGAACATATGAAGAATAATAACCAACCCCATTTTGTGCTGCAAATCTGAAGTTCTATTGAGTTTTTTGTATTTTTATTTTCTTTCTTTCAAACCATTCATATGGTCCTTTTTTCAAATCCTTCAAACTGGTTTTCTCCTTAGATAAGAACTGGATCCTCACTAAGAATGTCCAAGTCGCTTATCACGTAATTTTATGGTTTTTTTCTAAAGTTTCATAGTGCTACTTCATACTAACACGCAACATAATAAGCTTGCAAACTAAACCTTTATCTGTTGGTATTGGCCCAATCGTATCATTATTAAATTTTTTTTTTTTGTCCCCATTGTTAGTGCTTATCCGCCTTTTCTTTTAATTTATCTAGCCTTATTGGATCGATTGAATGAAAATAAATGTGCTAAGGATCTATTATATTCGTATTACAAGTTTTACTTACTGACATTGATCTAAACGGAAAATTAATGGTAATTACTCATAATGTTCTATGTATATTCTGACAAATTTAATTATAAGCCCTCTATTCTTTCGTTTATATCTTTTTTTTTGGAAGATTTACATACATACCACTGAATTCCTGTGTATTTACATATCTAACATAGGAACTTCAATTTTTACATACATACCACCTTATCCTGCATGAAAAGGTGTATTGTACTTTTTAAAAGTTAAAAAAGGTGGTATTCTATATGTGATATGAAAGATTTGGATGGTATAAATGTAAAATGCAAAGTTTAGATGTTAGATATGTAAATACACAGAATTGGGTGGTATGTATGTAAATGCCCCTTGTATTGATTTTTCTTTTGAGTCGTTTAACTGACATGCACTATTTGCATTTTTAATCAAATTAATTTTTTTACTTTTTAATATTGCATTTATGGTTGTGATTTCTCTGTTGTATAACATGACAGTCCTGAAATCACATACTAAATAATACAGGAGTTGCAGGTCACCTGATTTAAAAGGAAATAAGGAAAAGTCTGCAGATTTGGTAGGCTCTAACTCTCCATCAATTCAAAATCTTTCCAGCAAGCCAATGCTAAATGGAATTTTTAGGTCACCTATATTAGATTCTAGAAGCTCTTTAGCTCAACAAAGTCAAGAAAAATCCCCATCTAGGAGTTCATTAAGCTCAAGTAAAAGGACCGACGATCTTACCACAGCAAAAGGATCATCTGTAAGGGTGGAATCTATTCAAGAAGAAACTGAAAGGACAATCACGATTGAGGAAAGGTGAGCACAATGATTATTCCTCCTTTTCCTTCTTGTTTGGTACAGTGCATGTGATGCTGCTTTTGATTGTAATCTTCATCTTTGTTATGTGTAAAGAGTAAAATGCCAAAATAATCCTCTGGCTGTTTACATGGGGACGTTTTTGTCTGAGAATCTGTCAAAATGCCGAATTAGTCTCCTGAATTTTTTAATTGGGGCCGAAATAATTCTTTGTGGAGATTATTTTAGCTGATGTTAGAAAAGTTGGGGACCAAAATTGGTGCTTATACAAACTTTATGGCTAAACTGACCCCTATGAAAAGTTGGGGGACTTTTTGGACACCACTTTCTATGTCTAAAGATATATTTTTTAACATACAGGCTTGCTTCAGGAGCTCGGATTATAATTCAGTCGAGAGTTCCTCCTGATTATAGTGAGAAAACTGCTGATTCTTGAAAGGAAGGTTTGCTTTGTAAAAAGTAATTGATTTCTGCACGTCCTAGTCAGTTGCGCATGGAGCGAGTTTCTTTTTTTTTCCTTGAATTTTGTTGCATGTTCTAATTTTATTCAATTTATTACCTATATCAAATGTGTAGCATAACCTTAATTCTTAGTACTGAAAGATTCCTGATTCAGAGTGCCCGCAATGTTATGACTATAAGGGAAAATTGATTCTATAATTATGCACATATTTATTTATATGTAAACACACTCATCCTCTTTGTTTTCATGGCATTTATGAACCATTTAAATCATTTATTTTTACAGTTCCATTTTAAAGCTTTCCATTTTCGTAAAAGAAAACATTTGGAATCTTTCCATGAGCCTTTGTGTACCTTTTTTTAGGTATAGCTCCATTTAACTCAGCTTACTAAAACTATGCTTTGCTAATAGGAGGTTAAAGTTCTGATGCTTCATGTCATTTTGTTGGCAAAATCATTAGGTGTGTGACACAAATGTTGAGTAAGGTGTGGAATAGGTCTGTGTTTAGAGTCCTTTACACACCTTTTTGTACCAAATTTTTAGTGTGTATTATACACCACACGCCAAGTCTTCTTTTATGCTTGTATATAATTTTTTTTTTCATTGAGATTAGACTTATCATTTAATACCTAATTTTAGCACTTACATGCATTTTTTACACAATCGTTTCAATCTAGCAATAATGATCTAGTAATTGAAGAAACTGCCTTTTCTGACCTAATAAGAATAAAATATGCATACAATTTTCTCACTTAGCATTTATTTGAGATTGAAAATCTTCATTTTGAAATGGATTTGATCAGAATTTGTAATGCTAAGCATAGTATCAATTCATTTGTGGAATACTGAATTAGAGTTTATATTTACTGATTGGGCTAAACTAGTCCCTAAATGAACCTAATCTACTCAGTTAACTTCTAAACATGTCGCATGCATGTTTGTATTGGATGGACTAAGGGTGAAATAGTTTTGAATTAGCACAAATCAATCCTTAAATCAAATTTGCCTATGCCAACACGGTACGGTCAACCTATATTGATTATTTACATTCTTGCATGAGCTTGCGTAAACATGGGTGAGATAGATGATGGTGGCATGCATGCGCCTCAATCATTTCTAATTACTCAATAATAAATTTGCATCCAAATTATTATCAATTTTTTTTAACATATTTTATAGCATATTCGGGAAGTCCATAAGATTAGTCTTTAAGCAGTCAAGTCCCGTTTATATAAGTGGTATAGAATGTCATGAAACATGCAAAGGTGACCAAATAACTGGCAGTGGCAGGATACAAGTGGTCTTGTGGTTTGCAATTAAAGAGGTCAAATTGGATCATTTTATTGAGTTAAGGTCCAGCAGTCCCAGACAAATAGAATTAAAAATGGGATCACTCTCGCACGTACAGTGATAAATGTTGCCTATGTTACTCGCCTCTACCAGATTTTGACATGGGTGTGAAACTAAAGAGCAAGTATGTGTGAAATGTGCAACTATCTCATTAGAGGAAAAAGAACATACTTCAGTTGGAGCTTTGACTAACCGATATTAAACTCTAGGTGGTGTTGTTCTAGCAAATAAGCTACGACTGATCTCAAAACACTTGTGGGAACTCGATTACTTAAACTAGACTTAAACTAGACGATGGCGACTTTGTAGAGAAGTACCTTCAGTGAAGCTGGTTGGTTCAGCTGGCAGATTGCCTGGGGTAGCGTGTAAAATGAGCCTACAATTCAAAGTAACCAAAATTGTTAATTAATAGTGGCCGGCAAGAACCCAGAAGACTAGAACTTAGTGCGTTAAGATTCATGTTGAAAATGGAAATAAAGTGAGTTGTTCATAGAACGTTGCCTCTTATGGGGATGTAATTGTAAGGCAAGACAAGTTTTGGTGGTCTCTCCATAGTAAGCAAGGCTAAGGCATCGACAAGAGAGAACAAGCAATGAACACGGGAGTTGACAACTATTTAGCCTATTGTTCAAAAGGTTATGCTATCAATTAAGAACTAATCTAATGTTCTTATTAACTGGTAGGCCATATAGAAAGGGATTGGGTATAGTGAAAGGATAGACATAGTTTAAATCGGATGTAAAAATTTGTGAATGTTGCAAGTAAAGAGATCTATGATGCACTGCTTCTTAGTATAAATAGGTCCATAGAGTCATGATTCATTTTATTATGTTGCATACAATGAGTTTATGACTAACTATTTTGTTGGGGGCTATGAAAGGTCTGTTTTGTTGACCGTGATATCTCGAGTTTTATGGAGTTGTGCATATTCATGATGGATAATGAACCATTAGTAACTTGTAGACGAGCTTGATCTTGATTGGGTGGTTTGGTAAGGAAGATTATATCTCAACCTTTTGTGGTAATCTCTAGAAGGTGAATAAGGTTACCGTGGTAATAACATGGGGAAGCAAAGCTGAAGTCATGTACACGATAGGAAATATTGAAATAATGGGAGTACTATGAATGATGGATATGTGATGTGGGATTAAATTTCCATCAAATAGGCACCTTAAAAAGAGTAAATGGTGTTGTAAGGCAAATGATATATTAGGGTCAAGGAGTAACATGACATAAAAAACAAGCTTATTTATAAGCACATAAATTAAAAATCATAGAACTGTGAAACTTAGCTGAATGTCGTTTGGTTGACTCAGAGGTAGCGGTGCACATCATTCACCATATTCTTTTATCAGATACTCTTCCTGTGTGTGTGTGTGTGTGTAATGTGTACATCATTCAGAATAAAATTTGAGTATAAATTACAGAAAAGTAGGCCAAGAATTATCATAACAAAATAATCAAAAATCTGAATTATTAACTACCCACATATCCTGACAGGGACGCATCACCCTCCCCTTGAAGCCCGTCAATTAAGTTCATCAATTCTAAACTACAATCTACCAGCTGGTATAAAAATATGTCCAAATTCAAGTTCTGGAATAAAATTTCAAGTATATATATTTTATTTTATTTCTCTTTGGCCAATTTGTGCGTTGGTAGGAACAATTATAGGGTTTAAATAAGTTAAGCTGAGCTCTAACCCCCCTCAGCTTTGACTTGACTTCAAATACAAGCTCTTGTTTAATTTTACCAATCTTAAATTGGCTTGCAAGTTGGCTCAATAAAATGATTTGAAATAATAAAAACATGAGAGATTAGACTAGCAGTCTAGGAATAATAGAAATTTATTTTATTAAAGCAATTGAAATATAAGTTTTAATAACTTCATCAAACTTAAAATGTTCTGGTTGCTAATATATTTAAAGTGTACTGTGTAATAAATTATCTTTTTAAAGAGCAGGCTCACGAGGCTTGGCTTTTTAACCCATTTGAGTTCGACTCACAAGCCATTTATTGAGTTGAGCTTGAGTCAACTCACAAGCAGACCCGTAATAAAATATTAAAAAAATTGCGTAGATAAAGATATATATTTCATTCCTCAAAAATTTATAATCGGCCATTAGACCTTCGTGCTAAGTGACAAGTTAAGTCTGCGACCAAATAAGTAAACTTACGCGACAATTTATGTTTTAATTAAATCCCTCAATAGCCAGACTCGAATGTTCATTAGGGTTGTGCATTATTTGGTCAAAATTTTAAAATCGAATTTAATAGAACAAGTTTGATTGATTCAGATCGGTTTCAAAATTGTTTTTCAGTTTTTGGTTTATAACATCTCATTTAGATTTTTTGTTTGGTTTTAATTTCTTAATGTTCATTATACACGTCATTAAATAGAGGATTCATGAAATTAAATTGATGTTGTAATATAAGATATGTAATTCTTAGGTGATGTTTTGCTCCAACATAGATCTACGTTAAATAGGATTTTTCTAATCCGATAAATCTTGATTTATCAAACTCATATAGCGACCAATAGCTAATGAGCGAGCGATGGTGGAACAAATCCGTCTCGCAATTGAATTGAAGAAATTTGGATTTACGTCGTATAAGTGATGGAACGAAGCACTGAATTTAGTCTTTATTCTTTTGGTGTTTAGCTGATAGTATGCTATCAAACACCGCCTTAATATTTATTCATTACCAAACTCTAACTAACGATTTAATTTCTGTTTGTTGGTAATCACACTATTGAAACCGGAGTAAACTTTTGTAAACTTTGGTTTGATCAGTTCGGGCTTATTGAAATTTTGATTGATTTGATTTTTCAAATTTCGGATTTCAGTTGCAATTGATTCTGCCAATTTAAAAATCTATCCGCCCAAACCGGTCAAATTTAAATATGGTTTTCTGATTTTTTATTGAGAAGAATATTTT
The DNA here is from genome assembly GCA_002079205.1 of Phalaenopsis hybrid cultivar. NCBI lineage: Eukaryota > Viridiplantae > Streptophyta > Magnoliopsida > Asparagales > Orchidaceae > Phalaenopsis > Phalaenopsis hybrid cultivar. Next base: position 277,215 of record JXCR01131721.1, read on the forward strand.
TTATTTTTTTAAGCAAAAAAATTGGGTGAGGGTAACTAAATGAATTTAAAATAATTTAATTGTATTTTAAAGTTATTAAAATAGAAAAAAAGTTATTTATTTATTTATGCATTGATTAATTGATTAGTTTTGTTTCAAAGTGTGTATACTGTTTAAATAAAAATTATAAAAATTAAAAGCTTGAGAGCTGGGCATGTAAATATTAAAATTTGGGGTGTTAGNTTCATCTAAGGCTTGACTAAAGCTCAAGTAAAGAATGACCGGCAGACTGCACTTCATCATGTTGTGAAGCAGTGACAGATTATTTTTGTATTATATATTATGACATTTAAGTTGTAAATCATCTTTGTTATTATTTTAGTTATACCAATATTTTTTTTTCGCCAACATTATATATTGTTTTAGTTCATAAATGCATGGCAGTAGCTTGAAGATGGTACAATATATGGGCAAAAATTGGAAAAAAAAATATATTTAAACATAGAGGAGATTCAAAAACTAAAAGGAAATTGAATGAATGTTTGTGTCATACTTGAGTCATACTTGAATGTATATATTAAGCTTGTGTGGAGTTCTACATTTCTAAACATGACTCAGTGTCACCCCTATAGCGATAGTTAAGAAACTTAACATATTTACTTATGGTTTTCTCATTGTTCTCTTTTATGTTGATATGAGCTATTGCATTCCATTTGAGACTTTAAAATTATGTTTCTTTACAACTTTTACATATGTACTTTAAAATTTCTAACACTCACTTTGTGGTATTAACTCAATGTGAAATAGTTCATATCACAAATTCTTTCCCAAATGTTTTTCAAAGCTTAAGGTTTTCAGATTTCTTATATTCATGTTATTGGATCTCTTATGTGAAATTGTTGCAGTATTATTGGATTTTTTTAGTGATATTATTAAATGCATTCTTTTCTTATTTAACATTTCACTAGTAAGTACTGCAATGAATAAGAACAAAGAAGTTGGATCATCTGTCATGTGGGACAATGAAACAACAAATATTTTTTTGTGATCTCAGTCTTAAGGAGGTGAAGTTAGGAAAGTTAGTAGAATATTATTATCAAATTCAAAGAACTCACATGAAGAGACTATGACAGAATGAAACTTAAGAACAAGTGGAATCAATTAAAGAATGATTGGAAAATTGGGAAAGAACTTAAGAGGGAATATAGGTTTAGGCTGGGATCCAGTGAAGCGAATAATAGATGCTCCTGCAGATTGGTGGGCTGAGAAACTAGAGGTAAAAACTTATCTTATACCATTTCCTTATTTCAATTTTAGTTATATTGAACTGATTTAACTAATTTAAAGCATGTTGCATTTTAAAATGGTGTTGTTTTGCCTTTTCTTTTTTGATGCAAACATTTTTATTTGATGTGATGAAAGATTTGGACGGTATAAATGTAAAAATGTGGAATTTTGATGTTAGATATGTAAATAGATAGGAATTGGGTGGTATGTATGTAAATACCCTTCTATTTTTAAAAGTTCTACATACATAACACACAATTCTTGTATGTTTCCCGTTCAGCAGCAGGGGTGAGGAATTTGCCGCAGCTCTCTCTACCTCAAGTTGCTCCACGAAATGCAATTATATAGACTTCTTATATGATTGTTATGTGGAATGTTGCTGTAATTAACCTTCATTATAAATAGCTGTAATAAAATATTAGTCTATTGCTTTGGGCTAAACGGGCAAGTTGTGTCATGCTTTCCAACGTATGACAGGGCTGATTGACTGGCTGTTAGGTGCTTTCTTTTCCTTTCTTATTTTTTTTAAATGCATTCATTCAGTTTTTGAATGAAACTTTGGAAGAACCCCTCATTAATTTTAAAAAAAAAGTCACAATAGATTACATTTTAGGAAAGAAACGCCATGCTGGGAAAATGGATCATTTTTAACTTTTGCTTTGTTGATTAAAAAAATTGCAAATTGGTGATATCAATCCCAAGAACTTTTTAATGTCTTCTTTTTTTTTTAATGTAAAATATTTGCCAATCAGTTTACTCCAAATGATATTAATTGACGAGCAAAAGAAAAGACCCTGCAATTCCCGAAACTCTTACCTTCATGAACAACTAATTTATCCCGGAACTCTTACTTGTGCAGGCCAAACGATAAATCAATTAAACAACAAGAATAATGCAAAAGCAAAGTGCGTTGCTTTCCTACCAGTCTCGTGCTCTCTAAAAATGTGCATTTTGTACATTTATATCACTATATGATTTCACATCACAAAAAAAAAAAAAACTAATATTTCATTTTTTTTTATGAAGAATAGATTGAAGATTATGGTTAGATGTGTAAATACATATAAATCACTTGCATCTTTCTTATTATATTACTGTTATGTATAGTTTTTTTTTGGATTTTAGTATATTAAATATTTTTTCATTATATTACTGTTGCAAACAGCTCAAATGCGTGTGACCGAAATGATCATTCTTCCACAAACAGCTACAAATCAGCTGTTTTCAAACCATAGAAACCAAACAGCTTAACAGTTTATTCAGTTCAGGGGCAGAATGATCATTTATCTAGAAACAACTGCAAATCAGCTGTTTTACAACCACACAAACCAAATAGGCAAATAGGTTATCAGGATCAGCTGCTCATCAGCAGATTATCAGGATAAGCTACAGTTGCCCCAAATAGACTCTAAAGCAATAACTTATCATATGCAATGCAGTAATGCTTCACCTCGTTTAGTTATGAAATTGTTGGGATGAAAAAATTAGATTTAATTGATTCACAATCAAATCACACTACGGAAAATACATCGATTTGAGAGATTTGTAAAAAAAATTGAATATAAGCACACAACACAATAAGTCCAGATTGAGAACTTTGACAAACCTGAGAATGAGAAAAGATCAGGAAATCACACACATCAAAAAAATTCATTATGAAAATGAGAGATGTACATAATTACACCACACTCACAGTTCCTCTCTACACTTCTGGAACAAACAATAATTCAGGGCGCTCTTTCCTATTTTGGTCGCACAACAGAATTCACTGAAATCCACCCTCAACTCTCAAACACCACTCTATGCAACTTCGCTCTTGTTACGCATGCTATTGAGAGAATTTCGAGAGATTCAAAATTCATATGAAACAAATTCTTAAAGTCCTAACTTGAGAGAAATCACTCCTTATTGGAGCGCCACTCCTGGAGACCACATTTCCATGCACTCAGGTTAGAGTAACGATTCGAGCACCGTTGCGTCCCTCTTGGGTGTTAGAATGTCCTCTCCTCTGTTTATGGACTTGGAAACAATCAACTCGCGACACAACTATGCTCTGAATGTGAGCTAGACTTTCTAGTGCTTAGTGCACTAGGTGTTTGGAAGCCCTTATGGCACAAGGGTACCATTAATAAACGCAAGAGCACCCGATCCTTTTGATTGAGACGTTGTGGCACCCCTAATAGCACTGAGGCCCGCCCTATGGGTGCTGGAATGTTGGAATGCTTGCAACACTTAGGCTCCACACTGTGTAACACACATACAATCAAAATGTTATTATTTTCAAAATTACAAAAAACCCTCTTTATTAAATTACTTCATAAATAAAGCGAGCTACCATGCCTTGAATCTTATCATAAAGCTCATAAGATTTGAGGTAACATGGTTGCAATCAAGCTTTAGAATATTAACCTTTTATGATATATCAAAAAGACTGATTAGGTATCCTATTCTTTATTATTATTTGCCAAGAGTGAAATACATGATATTTTCTATTTCTTTTTTAATTTGCTAATAAATCATTGTGCGTGTAAGAGAGAAATTTTAATGAGAATATATCACACTAGATAATAGTTGTGCCAGACAACACACAATTTCTTCAAGGTGGCGACATCTATGACCTGATTACACTTTTGCTTGTGTTATAGAAAATATTTCTTAATATCTTATGAATCCTTTATATTTTCTCAATATTTGTGTGGTTAGAGTCATGAAATTCAATGCAGAAGAAGAAACTTTATAATGTAATGCCATGTCTCTTTGGGCTTGCTAGCAATCGTTTAGTCTATATTAAGGATTTATAATTGATAAAAATTTTAATTAAATGATGTTTGATTCTTTTAGAAAATTAATAGATTAAACATATTTAGAAATTATGATGAATCATCACATCAATAGATGATGTAACTAGATATAGGTCCCAAATTTAGAGATCAATTCCAATAATAATCTTAAATGGACAATCACATCTTGGTAGGGCATCCTAAGATCATCATCCATACTAACCTTTAATAGTTGGCTATATTTATACTAGGAGTCAAAACTTTATCAAAATAGATTGATTCAATGACAACTAAGATGAAAAACGAGAACCACATTTTTTTTCCTACAATGGAAAGAGATTCCAAGCAAAATTTAGCCAAACACCTTTTTGTTCTTGTAGTTATTTAATGATTGAAACATAATATTCATACATTCTTGCAACAACTTTAAGATAAAAGATCTGACGCATTAATGGCTAGGCCATAGAGCGAAGTACAATTAGACCAACTCAAAAAAAAACTAAGTAAAAATTTAATTCTATCACCTCTCATAGGTCGAGTCACATGCTGTGGATGAAAGGACAGTTCCTGAAGCATCATTGATCGTGAAGAAAGTAGACAACTATCACCAGATCTTAATTTTAATATTGTGCGCACTATCCTTTCATTTGTACTGTACAATTTACGACACTATTTATGCCGATTGATAATTACTATTCCTTACTAAGAATCCCTTATAAGCTAAGCAGAAGTAACACTTGGTGAGGCCTGCTAAATAAGCATACATGTAATGGTGGAAGCATAAATTACGTGAAAAGTATATCTTTATAAGAAAAATTTTAATTATGATGTTGAATGAAAAGTATATCTTTATAAGAAAAAATTTAATTATGATGTTGAATCGTTGTATAAATCATACCCAAATAATAGAAGGTAGAAAATATGTGTATGTGTGTGTGAGAGAGGGAGAGAGAATATGTGTGTATGTGCCTTGATTTGGGTGTGATTTATGCATAAAAGGTTAGCACATAAAAAGTTACCCTACCTAATATTTTACTTATTGGTCACAGACCAAACGAATGTCATAAATCATGTAGTTTATATAACTGAGCCCATCGTCAAGTAGTATGTCCATCTCTCGATGTGATGCATTACTTGTGGTGTTGTGTTCAATCGTTTAAACTACTGGACGTATATGATATGTAGGGTCTCATATCTTTTCAAAATTAAAGAACTATTTTCAAAAATCAAAATTATATGCATAGTAAACTAAATTTTATTTTCCAAAAAAAATTGAAAGATATGGTTGCGGTCAAATTACAAAATTATTTTATTGTCACAACCGCAGGCCGCATATTCTCCAACAACTTTCTACCATTTGAGTTGTGAATCATAAAAATACAATTGATTGACATAAAACCTTGTGTTAGCTAATGTCGACTTAAATTTGTCCCTTTGGAAAGACATCCACCCCAGATCTACAAGAATATCTTGGATGATTCAACCCATGACTGCTGAGAAGAATCCTTCTGTCAGGTTGGGTCGACTACCTCCCCTGACTAAGTAGATCAGAGACCACGACAACCCGGGATGACGAAACCATGGGATCTTAATCCGGTTTCGTCTTCATTCCTCCACCATCCGCTTCAAGCTTCATGTGACGAATTTTACAAATTGAAATCCTAAGTTTGCTGCTATTATATGTTAAATACTCAATTATTAACGACTACCCTTAATTGAAAGTGCCCTCCCATTATAAAAAGAGATAATTAACCATAGAGGCTTGCACCTATAGGAAACATTGAACCCCATATCAAAAAATTATCGCTAAATGATGGCAAAATCTCTGGGTTGTCTTACTTAGAATCCAATCCATCTTCTTAAATTTTGACCCTCCTAAGTTCTCTCTCAAAATAAAAATAATTGCAGAGAGTTGTCCTGTGGAACGGTTTAGAATTTTTGGAGCCCACAATACTGAGTTGGGGCTGCTGATCGACTCTGATTAATTTTCGGTCATTTGGATTTCACTTGTCTGACTATAGTCAATCGGTCGGCCACTTTGCTCCAGCTATCAACTATCGACCCCTAAATAAAGAGCTCTTGTTGCCAGGATGAAACTAGGTTGTAGAGTAAAGAATGAATCACCGTAATCCGACAAATAGCTCGCTCCTTGACATAACGTCCCTTTGGGGTATTCGCAGAGTGTATCGTGATGAGAATCTTTGGCCTTATAATGAATAATCCTGGAGACTCTTATGAGGAGGTTGGTGATGTTGGGGCGAGACTTTGGTTGATGTCTTCTCTTTGCTCAATTGATCTTGGTCTTTCACTCGAATGGCCTTCATTCGGTCGGCTTCAGGTGCAACCCAAAAGATTTGCATTTGGTCAATCAAGTATTTGATCATCTGGTGATGTGACATTTAGTTTTTCTTCTGTGGGTTATTTCTGACCGTATTTTTATGTCTCTGAGTTCCTTGGATTCTCTTGTCGTACATATGAGCTTTTTGTTGTGCATTTTTAATTTTTATTTCTTACAAATAATATAAAATTTAATTCCAATATTAACAATTTTTGTATCAAAATATAAATCAAAAGTAAAAATTTCTTATAGCCGTTGTTTAAAATAATTTAGATAAATTAAAAATGTCAAAGATATTTTATTACAACATTTGTGGTGTCCCCATATCGTTCATGATCTCATATAACTCGGGAAAGATTTTATTTTTTGAAGAAAGGCACAAAAAAAGGTGGTCGATATGTCGGTAGAGTTTGTGTTTTCACTTCCTTTCTAGAATCTCCAAAAAGGGCTTAGAGTTCCGGCCTTGAGGGTGATCCTCCTCTTACACATAAAAGAAAGTAACATAAAAAATATATATATTATAAAATTACAACATGCCCAGCATGTCTTAACACGAGTGTTAGTCGGCACCATATATAAGGATGATCACATGTATTTTTATATAATGATGATTTTCTTTAGTAGCGAATTTGCCCCAAAGTAGTAAGACCATTTCGACAAATAAGCTCAATTCGACCACTTTGACAAACATGCTTGGCCTTATTCATCGGCCCCCGAGGACTTTAAGGTCTATTGATCTTCCCATTTTATTCATGTATAAACATTTCTCAAACATGTAAGGATGTCATATTTACTTCAGAATCAGTACTCTTTGAATTTTAGATGAAAAGCCCAATCTAACTAGATCCAAATAATTAATATGCCGGACATACGGACTTGACATTATTGTCTGTTTATTAGAGAATTTATTTAATCAAGTACTGTAACAAGAATATAAACAAATTGCAATGAAAAGTAAAAAAAAAAAGAAAAACTACCATGTTTTCCTTCCTTTTATAATTTTTTATTTCTTTATTTTTGGTGAATTTCAATTATGATAAAAATTCTTATTTTCAGTATCTGTTTTCAGATACTAAAACGCAGCAGAAGAGCTTTTAGCTGGAGATTGTGTGATTTCACTAATCATCCTTAATGCAACGCAAGGTTGGTCCACTGGCACCTGAAGAAGAAAAAAAAAACAAAAGAAGACAACAAAATTAGCTATGACAATCATGATTTCTTCTTTATTATTTGTACTATAACTTGTAACTGAAGTTTATTTTATCGCATCGGCTAAAAAATTCTATCTTTTCTTGATTCAAATCAGGTTTGTAGCCCTAAATTTGAGCTAAACATAGCATAAGATCAATTTTTAAGACAAATGTGTGGTTCAACATGATGCAATATAGATAAATGCATATAGAGAGGCATAGATGAACTCAAGAATGCAAATATATTTACAGCATGCATGCACAATATAAGAAGAGAACCAGAGATATTGCAAATTTAAATAATGGCTTACGAAATGCCCTGCTTCCAGTATCCAATAGAAATGCAGATTGCTGTAGGACTTGAAAAATCCTCTTGTAACTATCTCGTTTTCACAATATATGGGCTCTCGCTCTACATTATTAAATTTTTGCAAGCCTTGCCATCTGAGAAAAACCAAATCACGACACAATTAATCAAGCTAAAATATATATATTTTTAAGTTTAAAGTAAGAAGAAGAGGCTCGAGTGATGATTAATTCCTTACTTGAGCTTCTGGACCCAAGCTTCCGTGCCCTTTGTTGCACAAATCAGATCAATCTGCAATAATTCAATTTGAAGTGTTTAAATAAACACACAAGAGGCAAAAGGATTAAGGATCCATTTGGGGGAAGTTGTTGTTGATTGAAAAATCATCTATGAAGCCGCTGCAGAAGAAACAGCTGCTTAAAAAACTGTGGTGGCTACTGTAATTTTTTTTTTTTTTCCAAAATGTCAGTTTGTGGCTTTCTAGCAGCCACCACACTCAACCAGATCATATTGCAAAACACGGCTTTCCACCACAGTTTTTTGAAATACAAGAAAAACTCGGTTTTGCCGAAAAAAAAAAGTGTGGTGCTGCACTGCATCACCGCCCCAAACGCACCCTAAATCACATGAATCGTGTGACTTCTAAGCTGAGTAATAACTACTTGTTTCAATCTTATACACTTGTTTCGGATTTGAAAGAAGACGCGCTAACGGGTGGCATTTACATGCTTGCCACACAATTCTTATGTATTTACCTATATAATACATAAAAATTCATATTAAATGCATATCGTACTCAAATTTCTAACATCACATCAAAATATTACCATGATTATCTTTCTAAAACTCATATACACCATTTGATACATAAGTTTATGACACCCAATTGTTATATATAAATAGGAATTGTGTAGAATGCATGTAAATTTCCCTAAAAAAGTAAGTTAAATTAATGATTACACAGATGTGGATAAGCTTTTATACATAAGTTAAAATTTTATATTTGACACAATTTATGTCCAGTCAAGAGTTCTTTATTTGAATAAGATATTGATATTAGATTAATGAATTTTATAAACAATATCTTATATGTAGATAATTTATTTTATAACTATTTATAACTGGATAACAGGATTAGTACCAAGTGATGGAGAGGAATATCTAGCTAAACTAGAAACTTGGGGCCTTCTATTTCTTTGGATAGCTAATAGAGGAATGAATGAAGAAAATTCCTAAATATTGCAAATTTGTAATAACCATCATATGGTAGGTTTAAAATAAACAACAAATTCAAAAATTTTCTACTTGATGGGGAAGAAAGAGCTAATATGCATACATATATTAAAATTTTAAAATACACTATTAGATTCATATCTATTTGTGATGATGTTCAAATCCTCTCTAAAACAAAAATTATGATTTTCTCGACCAAATATTGGACGTGAGAAAATAAAATAAAAAATAAAAAAAAATGTCTGAGAAAGAGAAGGTTTGAGAGAATTTTTGTTTTTATGAAATTTTTTCCTTGACATGGCTTCTTGGTCAGGGAAATGGACTACTCATCATAGTTAGGGTAACAAGTCTCTTCTTTAAAGATGTGAAGGTTGGTGCTTCAGTGCTCGAGGGATGCTTTTGTATGATTGAATTTAAAGAACCTTTAATGCCTCTTCTTTTGAGATTTCTCTATAAACCCATTTTACAGCTCCTTGGTCATCCTCATGATTTTACCCTCCATTTATGAAAGTTGTTTGTTGGTCATGAATCTATAGTTACTACATTACAAATGTTTCTTTGTTAAGGTGATCATCATATGGTATCTAATTTTCTGTTATTGATATCAATTCACGTTCGCCTTATCTAAAAAGATGTAAAATATAAATCTATTAGTGGTCATTGTCAAACCCTACTCACTATGAGCATAGAGATCCAAGAGAAACTTAGAAAAAGAAAGCCAAAAGTGGAAAACTTTGGGTGGAGTTTTATTAGCGTATGCTATGAGTTTTGTCCATTAACGTAAAACCCTTTGATCCCATATTTATAAGATATTGAACACCAAAGAGAGATCAAATTTAAATTTGATGCTTGAATACATAACATATCCATTACATTAATGGGAATGTAGTGATTTACATTAATGGAATGTTGCTTTAACGAGTGCTTTTTAGGTCTTATCAATTGAAGAAATGTTGTCATTTTCTCTAAAGATGTTTCCTTTTTATCTTAGATGTGTACATTTAAGGTGGGCAAGTGCCCTCAAATTTGGGTGAGTTCCCTCTTAGTATTGCTCTTTTGATCTAATCTTGTGTCGTTTAAGCTTGAGCCCTTAAAAATTCGGTGAGTGTCTTCCAAGTTTGCAATCATAGAACCGAGCAATCTTAGAAGTCTTATATCACTGATTCCTAGCAAGTTTGTTTAGTCTCCTCATCTAATAAATAGAAAATGCATGTGTTGAGTAGCCGTGATAAGTAAAATAATAATATTTTAGACAAAAATTCACAAAAAATGTATATTAATAATTAATTTGCTTAAATTGTCTCATTTATATATATATATATATATGCCAAATTATAGTAGCATGCAAACTCTTATTGATTTAAAATGCATATATATATATATATATGGATGCAACAATGTTGTGATAAATATCTAACCTTGTCTATGTTCATATTTATATAATGTTCATTTTGTGTGGTTCATATCTTCATATTAGTATCTTCCATAATATAGTGTAAGTCAACTTCAATATAATAACAGAGCATATTATCTTCGTAGGACCGCGGAAGTTTAAAAGGAGGCCCTACATCTTATCTTGGATGTAAACAGTTAATAACGAGTAGAGAATCAGTCTGCAATAGATCTACATTTGTGTCGGTTCCGGGACAAAAGGCTGAGTTAAACTAGAAGCACTAAGAATATCAAATCTGATAAGTCATTATAGATCAGTGGCCTCTTTTTGGTTTGAGTTTATAAATATAAATAAATAAATACATAAATACATAAATATATATATATATATATATGCTGTTATTTTGTTTGAAATGTGACAATTGGTTTTATTTTATAATATATATGTTGTTATATTGTTTGAAGTGTGACAATTGGTTTTATTTTATAATAATAGTCTGTTAACTTTTCTAATTGCTTTTCACCATAATTGTGCAAAAAAAATAATTAANTAGTATAATAACAGAGGATATTTTCGTAGGACCGCGAGAGTTTAAAAGGAGGCCCTACATCTTATATTGGATGTAAACAGTTAATAACGAGTAGAGAACCGATTTGCAATAGATCTGCATTTGTGTCTGTTCCGGGACTAAAGGTTGAGTTAAACTAGAACCACTAAGAATATCAAATCTGATAAGTCATTATAGATCAGTAGCCTCTTTTTGGCTTGAGTTTATAAATATAAATAAATAAATACATGTATATATATTGTTATTTTGTTTGAAATATGACAATTGGTTTTATTTTATAATATATATGTTGTTATATTGTTTGAAGTGTGACAATTAGTTTTATTTTATAATAATAGTCTGTTAACTTTTCTAATTGTTTTTCACCATAATTGTGCAAAAATAATAATTAATGAAAAGCATATAGATTTATTAACATTTCCTATTTAAATTTAATTTATAATATAAGCAGTTAGGCTCCGTTTGAGAACACTTTAGACTCCATTCGGTTGCATGGAGAAATTTACGAAAGGGAAAAGAGAATTTTAGAAACGTCTCCAAACGTTATATCACAAGAACGCTGAAATTTCGTCATTTCAAAACAGAGAAGACGAGTCCCATTTCACCGCGTGATTTTTGAAGGAGCTTTGCCTTAGTCTTTAATATAGGCACAATGAAAAATTACTTTAGCATTAAACTAGCTGCTTTAAAACAATCAATTCTTCATCAGTCAAACCGCCTAAAAATTTAGTATGGTTTAAAATAGATAAACTTGAGAATGATAAACAGTTAAAAGGATCTACATGCATAACATTGAAATTTTATTTATTTAAAATCATCCACATCTTTATATTTACTTGTATAATATCCTAAAACCTTTAAATGGCATTAGGATATGTGAATAAAAAAGTGAATCACTTTAGGTAAGCTAATATTAGTACCATTTTTTATGTGATTTACATACTAGGAAGTCATATTAAGAAATAAAAATATTTAGTATGTAAATCATCCAATAACTAAATAAGTTCATATTATTCTCCTTGATGGCTTTCCTATTGTTCTTCATGCTATTTATTGTTCTTTCCATATACTCATAGATTTCCAACACTGAATTTCTTTTAGCTTNAAAATCAAAATCACAGTTGACAAAATTAACATTAAAGCAATATTTTTATAAGAAATAACACTGCTATCTTGCTAATTTTGAACTTTCGAACCCCTTAACTAAATAAAAAATGCATTAGAAAGCCAAAACATATAACAGTAGAGCTGTACTTGCTGCATTACATAAACACTAACCACATAATCTTCTGGGGAAATCCAACTATCTCCTAGCGCTACTCCTAATAAAAAATGACTCAGNACTGTGTTATAAATTATCTTTTTAAATAGCAGGCTCACGAGGCTTTGCTTTTTAACCCATTTGAGTTCGACTCACAAGCCATTTATTGAGTTGAGCTTGAGTCAACTCACAAGCAAACCCGTAATAAAATATTAAAAAAATTGCGTAGATAAAGATATATATTTCATTCGTAAAAAAATCATAATCGGCCGTTAGACCTTCGTGCTAAGTGACAAGTTAAGTCTGCGACCAAATATGTAAACATACGCCACAAGTTATGTTTTAATTAAATCCCTCAATTGCCGGACTCGAATGTTCATTAGGGGTGTGCATTATTTGGTCAAAATTTTAAAATATCGAACTGAATAGAACGAGTTTTATTGATTCAGATCGGTTTCAAAATTGTTTTTCAGTTTTTGGTTTATAACATCTCATTCGGGTTTTTTGTTTGGTTTTAAATTCTTAATGTTCATTATACACGTTATTAAATGGAGGATTCATGAAATTAAATTGATGTTGTAATGTAAGATATGTAATTCTTACATGATGTTTTGCTCCAACTTAGATTTACGTTCAATAGGATTTTTCTAATCCGATAAATCTTGATTTATCAAACTCATATAGCGACCAATAGCTAATGAGCGAGCGATGGTGGAATAAATCCGTCTTGCAATTGAATTGAAGAAATTTGGATTTACATCGTATAAGTGATGGAACAGAGCACTGAATTTAGTCTTTATTCTTTTGGTGTTTAGCTGATAGTATGCTATCAAACACCGCCTTAATATATATTCATTACCAAACTCTAACTAACGATTTAATTTCTGTTTGTTCGTAATCACACTATTGAAACCGGAGTAAACTTTTGTAAACTTTGGTTTGATCAGTTCGGCCTTATTGAAATTTTGATTGATTTGATTTTTCAAATTTCGGATTTCAGTTGCAATTGATTCTGCCAATTTAAAAATCTATCCGCCCAAACCGATCAAATTTAAATATGGTTTTCTGATTTTTTATTGAGAAGAATATTTTTTATATTTTTAAGCAAAAAAAAAAAAAAGGTGAGGGTAACTAAATGAATTTAAAATAATTTAATTGTATTTTAAAGTTATTAAAATAGAAAAAAAGTTAATTATTTATTTATGCATTGATTAATTGATTAGTTTTGAGTTTCAAAGTGTGTATAATGTTTAAATAAAAATTATAAAAATTAAAAGCTTGAGAGCTGGGCATGTAAATATTAAAATTTGGGGTGTTAGATATGTAATTACATACGAATTATGTGGTATGTATGTAAATGCCCCTAAAGTTTAAAATGAGTTTATTTAGAGTCCGTTTGGGGCAGTTTGTGCGTTTCAGGATAAGGTGCTTATCCTGAAACGCGGCCCGCGGGCCGACCGCAGAGGTGGACTTGCGGCCTGCGTTTAGTGTAAAAACTCAAGCGCAGTTTTGGATAAGCTGGTGAAACGCGCCAACCAAACAGTACAGTGGTGTTTTNCAGTTTTGGATAAGCTGGTGAAACGCGCAAACCAAACAGTACAGTGGTGTTTTGAAAACGAAGTCCGCACTTATAAGCTGCCCCAAACGGGTCCTTAGTCACAAAATAAATACTACTTTTTGAGAAAAAAGAAAAAGAAAAAAATTACGATACGACACAGATGATCTAGATATCTTAATATAAGAATATATAAGATATTTATTAAAACATATATTTTTATTTATAAAAAATAGTGGCATTTACATACATACGCCACAATTCTTATATCTTTACACAATTAACATTTAAAATTTCATATTTAGATTCATACCACTCAATTTTCTAATATTAATCCAAAAATATCATTAAAATTATGTTTTTTTAAGTGAAATACATCTTCTGATATTGGATATGAAATACATAAGATTTGTGTGATATATATATATATATATATATATATNCATTATGAATCATAATCACAGTTGACAAAATTAACACTAAAGCAATATTTTTATAAGAAATAACACTGCTATCTTGCTAATTTTGAACTTTCCAACCCCTTAACTAAATAAAAAATGCATTAGAAAGCCAAAACATATAACAGTAGAGCAGAACTTGCTGCATTACATGAACACTAACCACATAATCTTCTGGGGAAATCCAACTATCTCCTAGCGCTACTCCTAATAAAAAATGATTCAGATTGTTAACGAATGAAATTGCGCCATCAGAAGAAAATAATAATAAAAGAGAGATCATTATTGGTCGAAACAGTTACCACCAAAGGTAAGATTCAATTGCCCAGATTTTATAGCTTTCACAACTGACAAGCCAAGAGTAACAGCGAACTTCCCTCCATAAGACTCTGCTACAGCATAAAGAGGGCTTTTTTGAAGCCTTTCATTACTATTGTAGAGTTTCTTCAGAAGAATGGTTAAATCGCTGGCTGCCTCCTCGTCAGTCTTCACAAGAGAGGAAGTATTCTCTACAAAGCTATACCCAGTCCCAGCTGGATTATCCTGTAATTTCAATTCATAAAAATTCTAACTC
>JXCR01131721.1:292935-316284 GCA_002079205.1 Phalaenopsis hybrid cultivar
AAACAGTTACCACCAAAGGTAAGATTCAATTGCCCAGATTTTATAGCTTTCACAACTGACAAGCCAAGAGTAACAGCGAACTTCCCTCCATAAGACTCTGCTACAGCATAAAGAGGGCTTTTTTGAAGCCTTTCATTACTATTGTAGAGTTTCTTCAGAAGAATGGTTAAATCGCTGGCTGCCTCCTCGTCAGTCTTCACAAGAGAGGAAGTATTCTCTACGAAGCTATACCCAGTCCCAGCTGGATTATCCTGTAATTTCAATTCATAAAAATTCTAACTCATATTATAAAAAAAAAAAGTTTTTTTTTTCTTCTTTTTTACTTACCACAAAAAGAAGATCAGCTCTTTGCAGCCAAGTCGANGAAGCTATACCCAGTCCCAGCTGGATTATCCTGTAATTTCAATTCATAAAAATTCTAACTCATATTATAAAAAAAAAAGTTTTTTTTTTTCTTCTTTTTTACTTACCACAAAAAGAAGATCAGCTCTTTGCAGCCAAGTCGAATTCCGAGGCNAAAGCTATACCCAGTCCCAGCTGGATTATCCTGTAATTTTAATTCATAAAAATTCTAACTCTAATTATAAAAAAAAAGTTTTTTTTTTCTTCTTTTTTACTTACCACAAAAAGAAGATCAGCTCTTTGCAGCCAAGTCGAATTCCGAGGCTTCAGATTGGTATCTAACGGTCCAACCTCTTGAAAGTTTCCAATACCAACACCTGAAGCTCCCTTCCGTCATCATGAGCTCTAACCAAGTCAGCCAAGTTGAAAAGAAACAAGATAGGATTTTTATAATTCAAAGTAACTCACCGGCCCTCCCTGCAACCATAACACAGTCGGCCATGGAGTCGAACTGTTCTCCACTCTCTGCGCACTCCGGTACAGCCACCAGAACACATGCACCTCTGCATTGCAGAAAAATAAAAACTCAAACTTGATATGAAAAATATCAACTTTTTCTAATTCATCAAGGAGAACTTACTCGGCCGGACTTCGACGTAGCCCCATTCCTCTGATCCGTCTGCCGTGCCGTATACTTTCGAAGGTCTCAGAGACCTTCCATGGAATTGGAGAAAGCAGAGGAGAAGGTTAAGTAGGAACAGAATTGGCTTTTCCATGGAATTGGGAAGAACTGAGAACGCTAACAAACCCCTCTTCCTCTCTATTCAATTATGGAAGAAAACAGAGAGGAAAACTGGGTGTTTTGCAGTTTTGGTATTGGATGGGCATGGAGAAGGAGAGTCGGCAAATAAAGAATGAAACGAATCGAAAGGTGGGTNTAACAGAATTGGCTTTTCCATGGAATTGGGGAGAACTGAGAACGTTAAAAACCCCTCTTCCTCTCTATTCAATTATGGAAGAAAACAGAGAGATTACAGTTTTGGTATTGGATGGGCATGGAGAAGGAGAGTCGGCAAATAAAGAATGAAACGAATCGAAAGCTTTTATGGGTGGGTATCGGCAAAGATTGAAATTTATGCGGTGAAGGCTTTTATTAACGATTTCACTTTTTCCATATATGCGGATGAAATGGTTTCAGGGTTCAGTGAAGCATGGAAATAGAAACGAGATTGCGTGCGGAGAAGGTCAATGCGTCGCAGAGAAGAAAAGACAAGTTGTCAACCTGCAAAGTCTCATAAAATGGTTGAAGTTTCTCACTCCACTTTTTTTTTCCCCCGTTTTTTAGTGTGTTTATTTATTTACTGTTAAGCCCAAAATCAAAACATAAATGAAGGCAAAATTTACATTCCTTTTATTCCTTGGACTGTTAGGCGGGCACCATTAGGAGTGCAATGCATTCCTAATTTTAAAATTTTGAAAGTTATCTTTTGGGAAATAAAAAATAACATTGAATTTAAAATTCATAGATTTGGGGTAAATTTAAAACACACAATTTAATGTAATTATTCAGTATCACCTTGCAGATTGCCACCGCTGCAGTCGCCGCCAGGCTCCGCCCACTTGTTGCCTCCCGTCCGCCCGTAATCATCGGTCACCGACAGTCTCGACTGACCGCCATTGATATCTAGTACTGAAGATTATTGTTACCGTTGCCGGTCACTGTCGTTGTCAAATAAACACAACTTTGAAATACATTATTTCCATTTTACTTTAAAATTAAACAAAAAATAGAGACAAAGCTCATTTATTTTACACCAAATAAAACAACATCAACATAATTTAAATACAATATATTACTAATGCAACGTATTCATTTTATGTTGTATTATTTATTCACCAAACCAAACAATGGTTAAAGTGATAAAATTTGAGCAATTCCATAATTGCTCAAGGCATTATTTATTTATTTTTTGTTAATCAGAAGCCCCTTTTTTATTTTTTTTAACTCTGATGTTAAAATAATTGATTTTATAATTATGTTGGCAGCTTCTAAAATCTTAACCATATGTTAATTGACAACCACATTTTTTAGTAAGAAGAATCTCTTATAGACATATAGCCGCTAAAAGTTTAGGAAACGGTGAATCTAATTCCATGAACTAGAATTCTGATAAAGAGAACAATCCCGCATAGTTGGCAGTGCTGATATTTATGCGGTAACCGCTGAATGATGGCCAATTGTTCTGATTTTTCTAATTTTGGGCATATATACACATTCGCACAATTCTTATGTATTTAAATCTAGCAAACATTCTTATTTACAAACATGGTATTTAAGTTTTTGATACTACATTAAAAATATTACCGTTGACTACTTTTTCAAAATGAAATGCATGTATAACATCAAAGTCTTGCGTGCTGAAATATTCGCCGCAATAGAGTAAAATATAATATCTTAACATTATACAAAAATTCAGCACACACACAAATGATTAAAAGCTAGTGGGAGAAGGCATCAATAATTTTACGTAAAAAAATCTTCGAAGAGAAAAAATCACGAAGTCTAACCTAGGCAAATCCATTGTATGATCGTAAGTATGAAAGTCAACTCTTCTCCTCAATTGTAAAAGATGAATATATAATATTCATAATTACAGATGTACAAATGTCTCCTAGCATTAATATGCATAATTGAACTACAATAAATATAATTCTTGTCAATATTAGCGATGAAGGGCTGCAAAGGTCATAGTTGATTGAAACAAATACAATATTTTGTCATAAAGATCAAAGTCAATGGTTGTAATAGTTTCAATTGATCGTGAATGACATAGTTAGACGTTGCAGTAGCAATTGGTCACATAGGTCGTAACTTGTCGCATAGGTTGTAGTTGGCACCTGGAGAAGCATCAGTTGGCCATAGGTCGCAAAGGTCATAGATAGACGTTACGAGGGCAATTAGCCACATAGTCGTAATTAGCCAAATAGGTCATAATTGATTGTTGTAGTAGCATCAATTGTCAATCGACTAAACTTGAAAGCTGCAGTAGCAATTAACTACATAAGATTTAGTTTATCACATAAGTCGTTGTTGGTAGTTGTAATAGCAGTTCATCATATAGACTTTAGTTGGGCACATAGGTTGTAGTTGGAAACTGTGGTAGCAGTTAGCTATATAAGTCACAGCTGGTCATAGAAATCATAGTTGATAATACAACAACATTAATTGTCCCCTCAACGACCATAGTTGGAAGCTGAAGTAGCAGTTAGCCACATGTCATAATTGGTAGCTGCAGTATTCTTAGTTGGATACATAGGCTGCAGTTGGAAACTATAATAGTGCCAGTTATCTTCAGAGGTCGTAGTTGGTGATTACAACATCATCAAATTGCCACAAAGGCCATAGTGTGAAGCTATAGAAGTAATTGGCCGCATATGTCATAATTGGTAGTTGCAAGAGCTTCAGTTTGTCATAGAGACCTTAATGAGAGTTGCAACAGTAACCTGTCACATAAGGTGTATTTGACAACTACAAATTGGCCACATAGATCGTAGTGGGAAGCATCAGTAGCAACTAGCCACAAAAGTTGTAGTTGGAAGCTACAGTAATAAATGACCACATAGACCAAGTGAAAAATTATGGTAGTAACTGGCCACATAGGTTGTAATTGATGCTACATCGATTTGATGCAACCATTCTCTCGGGCTTATTATATTACGCCAGAGACAATATTTGTTTGTATATAACATACAAAAAATTTTAGGATATGGAAAAAGTTATTATATTCTGAATAGGAAGATCAGTTGTCGCTAAAAATTATCATTGAAACTTTGATACATTGTTATTCATTACAACGTATACATGATACATCGTTACACAATATTCATGATACTTCGTTACATATATTTAAGATACTTTGTCACACGTATTTGGGATACTTCGTAAGCAAATGGATTTCACCGGTGATGACGAGCAGAGGATCAACAATTGTTGATGCCTACCGGCTGCCAATGGTCAACTATGGTTGGCTGCTATGGAGACAAGATGTTTTCGCTGACTTCAGTTTAAAATAACATTGGAATTTGATCCCTAATGTTCCCTTTCATGTGAGGAGATATGGTCTATTTATAGGCTAAGGGAGGGACATTTTGTTCATTTAGCAAATAATTCCCATAAACACCCGATCGAACAACGCAAGCCGGTTTTTCTTTATAGTAAGGGTTTTGTTTTAATGATTTGAGGTCCTTATTGACCTCAAAATTGAATGCTTTTTAGCTCATTGTATTTCTCTCATCAATACACTTGATTTGACTATAAGTATCTCAAATTTAAAATTCATTTGACTATGCAATTAAATACCCAAAGCCTTCAAATGTTGTTCAATGGTTTGATCCGTGTTTGATTGGACTACAATTGGACTAATTTTGGTATCATTGGGCTCGCCTTATTGAGATAGTCAGCTGGCTCTTAATTTGATAAATCAAATCTTTGAATGATTTTTAATTTGAATCAAAATATTTTTTACTCGAAAAACATTTTGAGATTCGTGTTGAATGATGAAATTTATTGATGACATATAAGTTCCCTCTATTTTCTCATGTCATATGAATATAACCAAAATAATAGCAATTACAAAGAAAAATTTGGAAAGATTTTAAAATCTTGCTAGTCGATGGTGTTGGTGGTGGCGCCAGTGAGAGAAGGAGCTTGCCTTGCAGGTCGTGGGTCACTGCAAATCGGTAGAAGGGTCAGCATGGCCCGAGTTATCGTGGGTCGCGGGGGCAGTTCGACCTGGTGTTGTCGGGCCGCGGGATGCAAAGTGGGGGTTTTCGTGCGCTACCAGACAGGATTGGTGGCTAATGTTGGAGGACCCAAGCAATTTTGCGGGCCAAAGTGGGTGATAATTTTGCCCACCAAAAAAATAATGCTGGTTTGACTTTAGGCCTAAACCAATCGATGGTGTGTGTCCCGCCTTCTCTCGGCTTCCCATGTGATGGCTTTAAAGCTGGGTATCTTTATTTTATTTAATTTTTAAACTTGAAGATTCAAAATTATAAATAAAGTGTATTTATTTTTTTTTTGCTTTAATTCGTTCATTAAAAATAGATTGGCCTCCGTTTTAGCGAATTTTCACCCCCAATAAATATTACATTCGGACTCTGAATATAGAGAAACTTTCGGAGTTTAAAAAAATTACGTCACCTGAAAATGTCAGAAAAATAAAAAAAATATTCTATCATAGGAGAATATTCCTCTCGTGTTATGCCGCGTTATTCATATGTCATTATGGTGATATTCATGTGTTCTGAAAAAAATTTCGGTATTATAATAACATAATAACACATAAATATTATCACAATAATATTTGAATAACGGAATAACATGCAGGGTAGCGACGTCCGGAAGAAAAGTGGAGGAGTTTATAATTATAATTTGATTTTTTCGTGTAAAAATCATAAAAATTTCACGCTTATTCTCTCTCTCTCTTTTTATTATTTTTTTGGAATTATTTTCTTGTATGTCCCACATCACGTGGCCTCACTATATATATATAATGAGTTATACGTAAATTATATTTTGCCAACTGGCGGCCGAATGGCGACCTTTCTTGATTTATAAAATTATACCGAGCCAACAAATTATGCAATTTTTTATGATTGCTGTCTGCATCGGAAGCTACATCCATGAATTATTTTCGATATCTATTTTTTTCGACAAAAAATTATTGAGGATCTATTCGAATTCATTTTTTTAACTTATTATTATTATTATTATATTAAAACAATTCTAAAACAAATTAATATATTTTTAGTACATGCGAAATTATGTTAATTTAATTTTGCATGCTAAATCTATTTTACTTCAAATGAAAGCATAAATAAATGAAAAAAAAAAAAACACAAAATAAAATAAAATAAAAATAAACATGCAACAATTATTATGTATTTACATATCTAACATTTAAACTTCACTATTTTATATTTTCACCACTTCAAATTTTTTATCACATTAGAAATATTATTATTTTAATTTTGAGAAAGTGAAACACATCTTTTCATGCATGGATAATGTGATATATACATATATAAAATTTAAAATTTAGCTTTTAGATATGTAAATACGTAGGATCTGAATGATGATAAGTGCTAGAAAATTTGAGGTGGTAGAGTAACAGATTATCGTCTTAGCGTTGCATGAAAGAGTGTAAATGAACCGAACACGAACGAACAGAGCTCGTGTTCGTGTTTGGTTCGTTTGAAATTTAGTTTGTTTGAAATTAGCTCGTGTTTTAAATTGTTCGTGAAGTCACTGTTTGTGTTCGTTTCTTAACGAAAACGAACAAGCCGAACACGAGCTGTTCGCGAACGACGAAGTTGTTTTACCTCCCTAATATTAATATATATAAATAATACATTATATTAATTATATAACTTATATTATATAAATATATAATATNTGTGGGAGGACCTCAGCAATTTTGCGGGCCAAAGTGGGTGATAAGTTTGCCCACCCAAAAAATAATGCTGGTTTGACCTTAGGCCTAAACCAATCGATGGTGTGTGTCCCGCTTTCTCTCGGCTTCCCATGTGATGGCTTTAAAGCTGGGTATCTTTATTTTATTTAATTTTTAAACTTGAAGATTCCAAATTATAAATAAAGCGTATTTATTTTTTTTGCTTTAAATTCGTTCATTAAAAATAGAGTGGCCGCCCTTTTGGCGCATTTTCACCCCATGTGGGAAAAATTATGAGGTGTCCGAACTTAATCATAAATCAGGTGATCTGCTGTCAGGAAGTATTTCGGTGGGTTCTACCTAAATTTTTTTTTAAAAAAACTTAAATATATCATGACCGTAGATCACTGTGATTTACAGTTATGATCGGACACCGCATGCAGAGATGCATGCGGTGTCCGTATGCAATAATACCTCCATGAATGGAAAAAATATTACTTTCGGACTTTGAATGTAGAGATACGTTCGGAGTCCAAAAAAATCACGTCACGTAGAAATGACAAAAAAGTAAAAAAAAAATATTTTAACACAAGAGAATATTCATCTGATGTTATGTCGCATTATTCATGTGTTATTATTGTGATATTCATGTGTTATTGTGTTTTAGGAGTATTTCTGGTATTATAGTAACATAATAACATATAAATATCATCACAATAACACCTGAATAATAGAATAACACGAAAATACAGGAAAGCGACGTCCGGAAGAAAATTGGAGGAGTTTATAATTATAATTTGATTTTTTCGCGTAAATATCATAAAAATTCCACGCTTGTTCTCTCTTTCTCTCTTTTTTTATTATTTTTTTGGAATTATTTTCCTGTAAGCCCCACATCACGTGGCCTCACTCCATATATATATATATATGGAGTTATACGTAAATTATATTTTGCCAACTGGCGGCCGAATGGCGATCCTTTCTTGATTTATAAAATTATATCGAGCCAACAAATTAAGAAATTTTTTATGATTGCTGTCTGCATCGGAAGCTACATCTATGAATTATTTTTATGATGCAAGAATCAGCTTTTGTGGTTTATTCCATATCTATTTTTTTCGACAAAAAATTATTGAGGATCTATTCGAATTCATTTTTTTAAATTTTTTTTCCAATTATTATTATTGTTATTATATTAAAACAATTCTAAAACAAATTAATATATTTTTAGTACATGCGAAATTATNGATGAATTATTTTTATGATGCAAGAATCAGCTTTTGTGGTTTATTCGATATCTATTTTTTTCGACAAAAAATTATTCAGGATTTATTCGAACTCATTTTTTTTAAATTATTTTCCAATTATTATTATTATTATTGTTATTATATTAAAACAATTCTAAAACAAATTAATATATTTTTAGTACATGCGAAATTATGCTAATTTAATTTTGCATGCTAAATCTATTTTACTTTAAATGAAAGCATAAATAAATGAAAAAAAAAACACATAATAAAATAAAATAAAAATAAACATGCAACCCAATTCTTATGTATTTACATATCTAACATTTAAACTTCACTATTTTCTATTTTCACCACTTCAACTGTTTTATAACATTAAAAATATTATTATTTTAATTTTGAGAAAGTGAAACACATCTTTTCAAGCTTAGATAATGTGATATATACATATATAAAATTTAAATTTTAGCTTTTAGATATGTATATACGTAGGAATTGAATGATGATACGTGCTAGAAAATTTGTAACGGTAGAGTAACAGATTATCGTATTAGCGTTGCATGAGAATCAACACACACTCATGTAAAATAAAAAAAAACCAGTAATAACACCACAAGTTTTAAGTGAAAAACCTATAAATGGAAAAAACTAGGGGGTCTGACCATGATATAAAAATTCATTTTAGGTTGATGATTATAGAGACCCCTTGTCTCATAGACGGAAAATAGTTACTACGTTTTTCAAGTTACAACGTTAATTAACGAGTTTCAGTTGATGGTGGTCGACAATGATTGACAGGGATCAGCGGTGATCAAGGTGGTGTTGGACTTCAACTCCTCCTCAGAGTTCTATCTTTCTATAAATCATAATATCAACTAGTTCTATTAATTTATTTGTGAAAGTACTTATATTCAAATATCCTATCCTAATATTAATTTTATGGACTAAGTTCTTTACCAACATATGTTCATAATGTAGGAACCCTTGTTTATTAGACACTTCACCCGGGCGCTAGTGAGCGACTCTTGACACTTTTCACTATATTCAGGTCATACAACACGTCACTTCCAAGGAATGTCTTAGCATTTATATAATGATCAAAAGGATTAATGTCATGATTTTCTGATAAATTTTACGTCGGATGTCGACTACCTAACACAACCTTTCATTTTTTCACATCCGGGCTTGAGACCTAAAAATGATAATGTTTAAATCTATAAATGGTTCTCGATTCAATTTATTTGGAACATTCTAAATCGAGTAGCATATGAATTGAATCACATAGATCCTCTACAATTTTTGTAGCTTAATGAGTTACTTGGATATTAAAGAATAGTTTCATTGGGACTTCATTGTCTCGTTATAAATATTATAGTTCTACTTGCTTGTACATGTTGCCACCTCCAAACAAGGGCTATAACATTGGTTACGTTATAGTTATTGTCACCCCTAAATCAATTTAAGCTATAACTAAAGCTGCATTACAGCCATCCCATTCAAGACTTATGTTGCATGAATTCCTGTATTAAAATAATGAATTACTTGATGTTTAGCTTATTCTGTGATTTTACTTCCCTTATAATTATCGCTACATCCAAACTAACATAACAATCTTGATTAGTTCACAAATACCTCCTTCCAAGCACTTGTTGTACCATCACTTGTACCATAATCTTCTTGAAATCTATTATCACGACTTCACTTGTGCCCACACACAAACACATTGCAATCATACTTCGACCACACACTTTTTCTTCAAGATTACTTCTTGTACCCATCTCCTTCAAAATTACCATCGCTTGCATCATATTTATCACAACTTTCACATATAAGATAATTTCATTTACATCCTAATAATCTCTCCATGACCCACAATGAGCCTTGTATGCCATTGAAAGTTCTTTTTTCTTTCTACGAGTACAATATTGCTTGTGGCTCATTAAAACAATAAAATTCTACCACATAAATAAACATTATTTCAATTAGTNCACATCAACTACCATATATACTTTTCATATCATCTTTCCCATAAATATGTAACAATAATAATTGGGCTAACCAGCTAGAAACTTAATTAAAAAAATAAATAATATTACTGATTGAATAATAAATATATTTAATTATTATTGTAGTAATCTTAAACTATAACTAAAAAAAGTACCCGATTTGTTCGTAAAAAAAATATTACGCGCGGCAAACAAATGACACATGTAGACTATTATATCAACATCCCTTCCTAGCAGTTATACGGACGTGCAGTCGCCGCACATAATATTTTCTGAACTTAATGAAACTGGCTTTTGCTTCTTTAATACAAAAAGAGACATGGAAAAACTTATTAAATGTGCATATTTATGATTGATTAGCTTCTAGAAATAAGAAAGAAAAACATCAAAAAAAGATTTTAGTTTAACAAGAAATTGAAAGAGGTCCTGAAAGTTGATTTTCGACAAATCGGAATTGAAAATTTCACAAATATACAAAATAAACCTCATTTAAATTACATTTACTTGTGACTAAATTAAAATTTTCTAAAAGATTACATTGTTTCGCACATTTAAAAATCAAATTCAAACATTTATTTACTTGCCTTAACAACAATACAAACATAAGCTATTGCTTTTGACAGTTATATTAGCCCAACTCAGTGCATAGGTAACTTTTTCTATAAAAAAACAGAAGTTTTATCATCTCACAGCTGCCTTGGAAATTCATGTAGATCAGAGAGGATCAAATACAACTAAACAAATAAAATGATATCCCAATTATACGAAATGCTATTATTTCGCACAAGAAAAAAAAATTGTAAACTAACATGTACTATATATATATATAGATAGATATATATACATATATACTCATTCAATAGTAGACGTCCCAACATAATATTTTCTACATCTATGGAGACAAGTTTGGCGCTGCACTTTCTCCATTCCCTGAAGCATTGCTATACTGATGTTGTTGAGTAGATATTGAACAATGTGGAACAGTCTCAGAATTCCGAAAATCCATCATCAACGAATCGAGCATGGAAGGATCATGAAAACAAGAAACTGATTGATTCGGTTGTTCATCACCCGAAATCGTCATCGATGACAACGCTGCCGCCCCACTTTCTGTCACTTTTTTCTCTGGCACAATGTCAACCAAGAAATCAAATGCCTGATGCTTTGCAATTTCTAAAGAGATGTCCCCCCTCTGCAATGTTTTTCGCTTTTTTCGATCAGCCTGACCCCAAGAGCCGTGGGTCAGCTCGAGGATGAAAAGCTCGCATGCTTTCGAAAAGAGCGGCGGCACCTCGGCGGCGATCATTTTGACTTCTTCGTCGGCTTTCATGATCTTTTTGATCTTGGCGAGAGGGAGGCTGTGGTTCTTGATGTTCTTGCCTATATTGATATCCTGGATTAGATTTACCCAGAAGGATTGGTGCCTCAAGTCGTGTTGCGCCAACTGTGGTTGCTGAACTTGTGGGGGAATTTGATATGGTGGAGGAAACTGATAGGGAAACTGCTTAGGTAGTGCATTTGTCTGCAATTGTGGATTGGTGCTTATTATTAGGTTTGTTGGGGGTCTATTGGTGACTAGCGGCAATTGAAGTGAATCCATCGCGGTCTGTTGTTCCTGCTCGGTGCCATTCTGCATCATGATTTGAACAAACAATCAATATGATGCGGTATAAAATGATTTCTGTGTTTGTTTAAGAAACCAGAAGGAGATGTGATCTTTATTGAGTAGTATAACGCTATTTTTGTACATCAAACCTTTGCAGATTTCGGTTTATAACTTCCTCATTTGCATCAATGTTACATTTGGTGACGCATTAAAAAACAGAGCAATGAACAAATCTTGATAGAAAACATGCTTAAAATAATATCTCATTCAAAAAGTAGTTTGCTGTTCCTGATTAGATGATGTCGTCAACCAATGGGTGACCTTAATCCTTATGTGTAGCTTCTGGGTTCAAACGTGATTTGAATACTTTGTATTTTGCCCAACTTTGGTACTCTACTATCCACATTTCCAAACAAATAATAATCATGAAATGAATTTGAAAGTTTTGATGAGTCAAATACAACAAAGATAGATAAAAAAAATAGGTGCTTACATGCATACCACACATAATTTTGCGTTTAACCATCCAGACTATATGCAGAAACCGTTATAAGATTGGACCGAACTGGTTCATGATTGAATCAGTCGAACCAATTTTTTAAAATATCACCATCACCATTTTTTTTAAAGTAAAATATATATTTTTCATATGACACAAGATCTTATAATCATAAATATCAAACTTTGGCGGTTATATATGTAAAGGATTTCTCAACCTCGAGGAATAAAAAGAGTACTAGTAATTAGGCCCAACCTCCCAAATTAAAAACCAACTTCCAAAACAATATTCATCTAAATCGCCAATTTGGAAGTACCTCCGCGAGCAACAACTTGGAGGTCTTATTGTTGCCAATGGCATTGAACTTTCTCAACATTCTCTCCAACTTCGGTGTCAGTCCTTCCTCTTTGCTCAGGATGATCGATCAATTGGATTTGGGGGAGGGAGTGAAGAAAATATAGGATATGAGATTGGAGGGTGGAGAAATGCTATAACCTTAGCGTGAAAGGAGGAGAAAGATTGGCATGGAAGGCTTTGTTGCTGTTTATTTATATATAGTTGAACGTGTGACCCACATTTCTTTTCCTAAAATAAAAAGAGTCGGGAGAGTTTGACGGACAGGAGAAGCCGGAGGCCAACTGAATGAATTTAATTTTTTTTTAAAAAATATTTTAAAATTATTAAAATATAAAACATTTGTTAATTAAAAAAGTTTTAAAATATTTGAATTGGTTAATTAGTTAGTTTTTATATTTGGATAAATTGTAATATATTTAATTTAAAATTATGAGAAAAACTTATCAATCAAATGAAAAATGTTTTTTTTATGATTTTATCTATAAAAATTAAAAGAAAAGCCTCAATTTTTCCAAGGCAACACTCTGATTACTGTTTCGTCAAATAGAATATAAGAAATATCTTATTATTTATGAATAATTATTTCGGTTTTAATTAATTTTTTTTGCTTGAAATTCTCCTCTATATTATTTTTTTTTCTTTTTTAATGGCCTGAATGCTCAGTTGCTATTGGATATCAAATAATCTTGAATAAATACTTGATAGTTTTGAATGTCTAAAAAATGTGACAGCTGATTATGCCTTGTTAACTTGTTACGTTTTATGGTTTTTAGAGAGTAAAGATAGCAAATTGAGAACCGAGATTAAACTTGTGAACTTAGCTTGTTGCTCCTTAATCACTCAAAAATTGATTTGAATTTTGGCTCGGATCGAGATCCGATATAAATAAATGAGCTAAGCTAGGAGCCAAAATTTTGGATCGAAGTTTTTTTGAGTAGNCAATGTTTCTTGATCACTCCAAAATTGATTTGAATTTTGGCTCACATTGTGATACCAATAAATTAGCTGAGCTAGGAGACCGAAGTTTTTTCGAGTAGATTTCATGCCGATCACAGCTCTGCTCGAAGTCAGATCATTAACATCCCTAGTGATGTTAGGTCTGTGAATTTAGCGAATTTCCCTCGAATGTCGTTAATCGCTCGAAAATTGATTCAAATTTTGGCTTGAATCGAGATTGAATAAAAATAAATAAACCGAGCTGCGAGCCAAAATTTTTTATTGATTTTTTTTTCGAGCTGATTTTGAGCCAATCTGAGCTCTGCTCAAAATTAGATCGTTAACAAACTTAATTGAGATACACCAATGATAAAATTAGTTTTCAGCCCAAGAGTTAAAGGGTCGTTTGGAATCATTTTTGTGTCTTATTTTCAATTTATTTAATTTATGTTTTTAATTTAAAATAAATTAAGTTTCACTATTTGATTAAAATATAATTTTTCTTAAAAGTATTAAAAAAATAAAAATTGTTTGATTGTTTTAGAAAAACAAATTAGTTTATTTTTAGAAATAAAAAATAAAAAAAATGTAAAAAACATTATAATAAATATATTTTTAAAACAAAAAAAATTTGTAAAACTAAAAAATAAATTGATCTCAAATAACCCTAAACTTTTTTACTTTAATTTACTGTGAAACTACTGTGCAGTTTTGACAATCTTCTTCGTGAGCTACTTGTACATTAGAAACACATCTGCATGAATCTCGAGGAGAACCAACAAATAGAAGGATAAAAATACGACTAAGAAGGGCCAAAAAGAGCATAACTTTGGCCATGTTGCACTCATTGTCACCCCTAAATCAATTTCTGCTATACTAAAACTACATTACAACCATCCCATTCAAGACTTATGTTGCATGCATGCTTGCATTATAGTAATGAAATCATTAAGTTTAGCTTATTTTGTGATGTTACTTCCATTATAATTATCGCTACATCCAATTTGGCATGCAATCTTGATTATTTCACAGTTATCTCGTTCCAAACATTTGTTGTACCCTCACTTGTAGCATAACCTTTTTGGAATCCATTGTCACAACCTCACTTGTGTCACGAGCATTGTCAAACACAAACAGGTTACAATCAAAATTAGATCACACACTTTCTTCTAGAGTATTTCTTGTACCCATCTCCTTCAAAAATAACATCACTTGCGTCATAGTCATCACCACTTTCACATATAAGATAGTCTCATTTACACCCTAATAATCTCTTCATGACCCGCAATATGTCTTGTATGCCCTTCAAAGTTTTTTTTCTTTCTTTGAGAACAATATTGCTTGTGACTCATTAAAACAATAAAATTCTACCAAATAAATAAACATTATATTATGCATATGCATGAGTTCAATTAGTTGTTTTGCCAATAAACTCATATTATATGAACACTAAAATAGGCAAACTAATAAAAACTCTATTAAAATAGAAACATCTTAAAATTTTCATATTCTAATCGAATCACCTAAAAATTGTACTCATAATACTTTTATATAAATTTAAACAATAAATGCATATGAAAATATTATTTTTCAAAAAAAAAAAAAAAGAAACCCTTTTTTATAGTATATGTGATATATATCAACTCTAAAAAGTCTAACACGACGACCAATTTAAAACACTCTAAGAGGGCATTATTCCTTTGAAACGATAATTAAAAGTTATAAAGAAGTTCTTTAATTTATAGCATATTATATAGAGTATAAAAATGTTAGATTTGAACACTCATCTTGTCCTGAAGAAAAAAAAAACGAAAAAAAAGGAAGGTGCTTTCAATATGTGCAGCTCATTTAGTCTAACATAAGGAAAAATGAGCACATTTGCCTACCATGTATATTTTCCATATCATCTTTCCTATAAATATATAACAGTAATCATCGGACTGATCAGTTAGAAAATAAATTAAAAAAAAAGAGTAATGTTGCTGATTGAATAAGAAAAGTATTTAATTATTATTGTATTAATCTTAAATTATTACTAAAAAATAACCTGATTTGTTGGGAAAAAAATATTACGTGCGCCAAACAAATGACACATCTAGACTACGGTATCGACAACCCTTCCTAGCAATTATTCGGACGTGCAGTCGTCATACATAATTTTTTCCGGACTCAAAGAGACCGGCTTTTGCTTCTTTAATACAAAGTGAAACATATTAAAAAAATATAAAATGTGCATATTTATGATTGATTAGGTGCTAGAAATAAGAAAGAATAGCTTTAAAAAAAGATTTTAATTTAACAATAAATTGAAAAAGAGCCTTAAAGATGATTTTGCACAAACTAGACTCGAAAGTTTCACAAATATTAAAAAAAAAACCTCATTTAAATTATATTTAGTTGTGACTAAATAAAAAATTTTAAAAGAATTCATTGTTTCGCACATTTAAAAATCAAGTTCAAAACATCAATTTACATTCGCCTTACTTAACAAATAACACAAACACAAGCTATTGCCTTTGACAATTCTATTGACCCAACTCAATGTATAGGGAACTTTTTCTATAATTAAAAACATAAGCTATTATCTTCTCACAGCTCCATTTCAAATCCATGTAGAATAGAGAATCAAATGCAACGAAATAAATAAAATGATATCCTAATTATAGGGAATGCTATTATTTCACACAAGAAAAGAAAAGAGCGGCGGCACCTCGGCGGCGATCATCTTGACTTCTTCGTCGGCTTTCATAATCTTTTTGATCCTGGCGAGAGGGAGGCTGTGGTTCTTGATGTTCTTGCCTATATTGATATCCTGTATTGGATTTACCCAGAAGGACTGGTGCCTCAAGTCGTGCTGCGCCAACTGTGGTTGCTGAACTTGCTGGGGAATTTGATATGGTGGAGGGAAGTGATAGGGAAACTGCTTAGGTAGGGTGTTTGTCTGCAATTGTGGGTCGATGCCTATTATTAGGTTTGTTGGGCGTCTATTGGTGACTAGCGGTAATTGAAGTGAATCCATGACGGTCTGCTGTTCCTGCTCGGTGCCATTCTGCATGATGATTTAAACAAACTATCAATATGATGCGGTATAAAATGATTTCTGCGTTTGTTTAGGAAACAGAAAGATATGGGATCTTTATTGAGTAGTATAATGCTATTTTTTGTACATTAAACCTTTGCAGATTTTTGGGTTTTTAACTTTCTCATTTAAATCAATGTTACATTTGGTGACGCGTTATAAAACAGAACAATGAACAAATCTTGATAGAAAACATGCTTAAAATAATTTCTCATTCAAAAAGTAGTTTGCTGTTCCTGATTAGATGATGTCGTCAACCAATGGGTGACCTTAATCCTTATGTGTAGCTTCTGGGTTCAAACGTGATTTGAATACTTTGTATTTTGCCCAACTTTGGTACTCTACTATCCACATTTCCAAACAAATAATAATCATGAAATGAATTTGAAAATTTTGATGAGTCAAATACATCAATGATCATAAAAAAATAGGCGCTTACATCCATCCCGCTCATTATTTTGCGTTTAACCATCCCGGTTCCACGCAACAACGGTTCTAAGATCGAACCGAACTTGTTAAATGATCAGTTCATGGTTGAATCACTCGAACCAAAATTTTAAAATATCACCATCACCACTTTTTTAAAAGTGAAATATATATTTTTCATATGACACAACATCTTATAATCATAAATATCAAACTTTGGCGGTTATATATGTAAATACATAAGAATTTCTCAATCTCGAGGAATAAAGACAGTATGAATAATTAGGCCCAACCTGGCATGTTAAAAACCAACTTCCAAAACAATATTCATCTAAATCGCTAATTTGGAAGTACCTCCGCGAGCAACAACTTGGATGTCTTATTGTTGCCAATGGCATTGAACTCTCTCAACATTCTCTCCAACTTCGGTGTCAGTCCTCCCTCTTTGCTCAGGATGATCGAACAATTGGATTTGGGGGAGCGAGTGAAGAAAATATAGGATATGAGATTGGAGGGTTGAGAAATGCTATAACCTTAGCGGGAAAGGAGGAGAAAGAGTGGCATGGAAGGCTTTGTTGCTGTTTATTTATATATAGTTGAATGTGTGACCCACATTTCTTTTCCCAAAATAAAAAGAGTCGGGAGTGTTTGACGGACACGGAGAAGCCGGAGGCAAACTGAATGAATTCAAAATTTGTTTAAATGTATTTTAAAATTATTAAAATATAAAACATTAGTTAATTAAAAAAGTTTTAAAATATTTGAATTGGTTAATTAGTTTGTTTTTTATATTTGGATAAATTATAATATATATAATTTAAAATTATGAGAAAAAACTTATCAATCAAATGAAAAATGTTCTTATGAATTTTATCTATAAAAATTAAAAGAAAAGCCTCAATTTTTCCAAGGCAACACTCTGAATATAAGAAATATATTATTATTTATGAATAATTATTTGGTTTTAATTAAATTGTTTTGCTTGAAATTCTCCTCTATATTATTTTTTTCTTTTTTAATGTCCTGAATGCTCATTTGCTATTGGATCTCAAATAATCTTGAATTAATACTTGATAGTTTTGAATGTCTAAAAAATGTGACACCTGANGCTGAATGAATTTAAATTTTTTTTTAATGTATTTTAAAATTATTAAAATATAAAACATTAGTTAATTAAAAAAGTTTTATAATATTTGAATTGGTTAATTAGTTAGTTTTTATATTTGGATAAATTATAATATATTTAATTTATAATTATGAGAAAAACTTATCAATCAAATGAAAAATGTTCTTATGATTTTATCTATAAAAATTAAAAGAAAAGCCTCAATTTTTCCAAGGCAACACTCTGATTACTGTTTCGTCAAATAGAATATAAGAAATATCTTATTATTTATGAATAATTATTTCGGTTTTAATTAAATTGTTTTGCTTGAAATTCTCCTCTATATTATTTTTTTCTTTTTTTAATGGCCTGAATGCTCAGTTGCTATTGGATCTCAAATAATCTTGAATTAATACTTGATAGTTTTGAATGTCTAAAAAATGTGTCACCTGATTATGCCTTATTAACTTGTTACGTTTTATAGTTTTTAGAGAGTAAAGATATCAAATTTAGAACTGAGATTAGAGTTGTGAACATAGCTTGTTGCTCCTTGATCACTCGAAAATTGATTTGGATTTTGGCTTGGATCGAGATCCGATATAAATAAATGAGCTAAGCTAGGAGCCAAAATTTTGGATCGAAGTTTTTTTGAGTAGATTTTGAGCCGATCTCAGCTCTACTCGAAGTCAGATCATTAACATCCCTTGTGATGTTAGGGCTGTGAAATTAGCAAATTTAGCTCGTATGTCATTAATCGCTCGAAATTTGATTCAAATTTTGGCTTGCAACGAGATTAAATCAAAATAAAAAAGCCGAGCAACGAGCCAAAATTTTTCATTGATTTTTTTTTTCGAATTGATTTTGAGCCAATCCTAGCTTTGCTCAAGATTAGATCGTTAACCACCTTAATTTAGATACACTAATGATAAAATTAGTTTCCAGCTCAAGAGCTAAGAGCTCGTTTGGAATCATTTTTCTGTCTTATTTTCAAATTATTTATTTTATGTTTTGNGGCAACTCTACTCGAAGTCAGATCATTAACATCCCTTGTGATGTTAGGGCTGCGAAATTAGCAAATTTAGCTCGAATGTCATTAATCGCTCGAAATTTGATTCAAATTTTGGCTTGCAACGAGATTAAATCAAAATAAAAAATCGAGCTACGAGCCAAAATTTTTCATTGATTTTTTTTTCGGACTGATTTTGAGCCAATCCTAGCTCTGCTCAAGATTAGATCGTTAACCGCCTTAATTTAGATACACTAATGATAAAATTAGTTTTCAGCTCAAGAGCTAAGAGCTCGTTTGGAATCATTTTTCTGTCTTATTTTCAAATTATTTATTTTATGTTTTGATTTAAAATAAAGTTAGTTTCACTATTTGATTAAAATATGATTCTTCTTAAAAGTATTAAAAAAATAAAAATTGTTTAAGTGTTTTAGAAAAACATGCTAATTTATTTTTATAAATAAAAAATGAAAAATTGTAAAAAACATAATGATAAATTTATTTTTAAAACAAAAAAAAAATGTAAAACAAAAAAATAAATTGATCTCAAATAACCCTAAGCTTTTTCACTCTAATTTAATGCANAAAAAATTGTAAAAAACATAATGATAAATTTATTTTTAAAACAAAAAAAAATGTAAAACAAAAAAATAAATTGATCTCAAATAACCCTAAGCTTTTTCACTCTAATTTAATGCAAAACTATTTTGCATTTTTGGCAATTTTTTTCGTGAGCTACTTGTACATTAGAAACACATCTGCACGAATCTCAAGGTGATCCAACAAATAGAAGGAAAAAAAATACGACTACGAAGGGTCCACAAGAGCAGGACCAAGGGCTGTCAAAAAAGCTCGTTGTTCGCGAACAGCTCGTGTTCGGCTCGTTCGTTATGTAAACGAGAAGAACACGAACAAGTTTTCAAAGATCGAATTACAAACGAGCCGAACACGAACAATTCTTTGTTCGCTTGTGTTCGGCTCGTTTTCGCCCCCGAACCCTTTTNAGAATCTCAAGGTGATCCAACAAATAGAAGGAAAAAAATATGACTACGAAGGGTCCTCAAGAGCAGGACCAAGGGCTGTCAAAAAAGCTCGTTGTTCGCGAACAGCTCGTGTTTGGCTCGTTCGTTATGTAAACGAGAAGAACACGAACAAGTTTTCAAAGATCGAATTACAAACAAGCCGAACACGAACAATTCTTTGTTCGCTTGTGTTCGGCTCGTTTTCGCCCCCGAACCCTTTTTTTCCCTCTGGCGAAGCTTCGATCAGTGAGCCCCTCTCCACGTATTCCTCTTCTTCTTTGCGTATGCATCCAAGAGAGAGAAAGACAGGAAAGCTTACATGCATGTCACTCAATCCAAGTGAATAAAATTTACTTCTTCATGAACATTTTAAATCTTGAAATCCTAAAGTTTACTTGTTAAAATTTTTTTTTTTAGATATCCCCATCTAATTCTATGACAATAATTTCAAATATTATTTATTTTACAACCTTTTTATCTAAAAATCTAAAACTAATAATCAATACTGAGTACGTAAATGTTCACTTGGAATGACCTTATAATCTTTTCATTCACGGCGATTTCTTCTTCTTATAAGAAAGTAATTGATTTGTATTTTATTAAATTCATTCTTATTAGTAATAATATGCTAATATCTTTGTTTTAAAAAATTATAACAATAATAAAATCACACGTCAAAGTAAAATCTAATATAACTCTACCTTCTTCATTAATTACTCCAAAATCATAGTGATCATAAATATTTCTAAAATCTCCTACCACTCTACTGATATGCCCATTTAAAGCTCTTCCAATAAAATTTTTTTCTTCAAGGGGTATCATTTGTATTACGTTTTCTAGGTCATTCTAGAATTTTTCTTTAAAACTTATATCTAAACCTACTTGAGGAGCATAGGCACTTGTACTAATAAAAATATTTGTACCAATAATAATTTTAATGGTTATAATTCTATCACTAAATCAATTAATTTTTACAACTTTATCTTTCAAACTTTTATCTATAATTGCACCTAAACCATTTCTATTGTGATCCTTACGTGAATACTAAAGTTTAGAACCTAAGTTATCAAAAATTTTAGTCTTTTCTCCAACCCATTTAGTTTCTTGATTATATAAGATATTTATCTTTCTATGAATCATAATATCAACTAATTCCATTAATTTACCTATGAGAGTACATATATTCCAAGATTCTATCCTATATTTGGTTTTATGGACGAATTTCTTTACATGCATCCGTAATTTAGAAAACCTTGCTTATTTGATAACACACCAGGGCGTCGATATAGCGGCGCTTGCACACTTTTCATTGTACTGAGTTTATACAGCACGTCGTTTCAAAAGGACGCCCTAGCATTTACATAATTATCAAAAGGATTCATGCCANTGAGTTTATACAGCACGTCGTTTCAAAAGGACGCCCTAGCATTTACATAATTATCAAAAGGATTCATGCCATGATTTTTCAAAAAATTTTTTGTTGGTTGTCGATAACCAAACGCAACTATCTATTTTTCACATCCGGGACTTGGGGCTCGATAATGACAGTGTTTAAATCTATAAATGATTCTCAATTCAATTTATTCAAAGGTTTCTAAATCGAGAAGCATATGAGATGAATCACATATATCATCTACAATATTTATAACTTAATGAGTCACTTGGATACTAAAAAGAAGTTTCATTGGGACTTCATTATCGTGTTATATACATTTTAGTTCTACTTGCATGTACATGTTGCCACCTCCAAATATGGGCTATAACCTTGGTTGTGTTGTAGCCATTGTCACCCCTAAATCAATTTATGCTAGAACTAAACCTGCACTACAACCATCCCATTCGAGACTTATGTTGCATGCATGCCTGTACTATAGTAATGAATTCCGTAAGTTTAGCTTATTTTGTGATGTTACTTTAATCATAATTATTGCTACATCCAAACTCATAACAATTTTTATTATTTCTTAGTTATCTCCTTCCAAACATTTGTTGTACCCTCACTTGTACCACAACCTTCTTGAAATCCACTGTCACGACTTCACTTGTGTCATGAGCATTACCACACACAAACATGTTCGAATCATTGTTCGACCACACGCTTTTTCTTTTAGAGTACTTCTTGTACCCACCTCCTTTAAAATTAAAATCGCTTGCATCATAATTATCATAAATTTCACAGATAAGATAATTTCATCTACACCCTAATAATCTCTTCATGACCNTGACAAATTTTTTGTTGGTTGTCGATAACCAAACGCAACTATCTATTTTTCACATCCGGGGCTTGAGACTCGATAATGACAGTGTTTAAATCTATAAATGATTCTCAATTCAATTTATTCAAAGGTTTCTAAATCGAGAAGCATATGAGATGAATCACATATATCATCTACAATATTTGTAACTTATTGAGTCACTTGGATACTAAAAAGACGTTTCATTGGGACTTCATTATCATCTTATATACATTTTAGTTCTACTTGCATGTACATGTTGCCACCTCCAAATATGGGCTATAACCTTGGTTATGTTGTAGCCATTGTCACCCCTAAATCAATTTATGCTAGAACTAAAGCTGCACTACAACCATCTCATTCGAGACTTATGTTACATGCATGCCTGTATTATAGTAATGAATTCCTTAAGTTTAGCTTATTTTGTGATGTTACTTTCATTATAATTATCGCTAAATCCAAACTCATAACAATTTTCATTATTTCTTAGTTATCTCCTTCCAAATATTTGTTGTACCCTCACTTGTACCACAACCTTCTTGAAATCCACTGTCACGACCTCACTTGTGTCATGAGCATTACCACACACAAACATGTTCAAATCATTGTTCGACCACACACTTTTTCTTTTAGACTACTTCTTGCACCCATCTCCTTTAAAATTAAAATCACTTGCATCATAATTATCATAAATTTCACAGATAAGATAATTTCATCTACACCCTAATAATCTCTTCATGACCCACAATGAGCCTTGTATGCCATTGAAAGTTTTTTTTTTCTTTCTATGAGTACAATATTGCTTGTGACTCATTAAAAGAATAAAATTTTACCACATTAATAAACATTATATTATGCATATGCATGAGTTCAATTAGTTGTTTTGCTACAAAACACATATTATATGAACACTAAATTAGGCAGTCTAATAAAAACTCCATTAAAATAGAAACATCTTACAATTCTCATATTCTAATCGAATCACCTAAAAATGGTACTCATAATACTTTTATATAGATTTAAACAATA
>JXCR01131721.1:342532-355870 GCA_002079205.1 Phalaenopsis hybrid cultivar
TATATATATATATATATATATATCTTGTTCAATTCTAATACATGTATTATGTATATAACACGTGTTACGTCTTCAATAAATTCTCATAATCTAACATGAATCTTGAGACATGACATTGATCTTGGAATAATTTTTTGAGCAAAAAAAGTTCATGCTTTAATTAAAAGTCATACAGAGCTTCAATTTCCACAAGCTTAGATTCAAACTAACTAATTCACTGAGGCAGACCTGAAATTGGTCCAATCCGAACCAAATTAAGTTCCGATCAAGCCATTAACTGTTTTTAGAAGCTTTATGGGCATATTTGTGAATCAAACAGTTGTCAAATCTGACGAACTCATATTTTTGAATCGAGCGTCTCGATAAGACAGATCCAGCAAACCCACAGTCACTCAATTTTGACATTATTGAAGCACTCAAATGTCCATCAAACTCGAATTAGAGTGGTTCATGTTGCTTTTTTAATTGCAACCGGTACTCTATAAATAGAGCTCTACTCATTTCCAGAAAAATGGAGTAGAAGACGTTTGAAGCCTGAAGAAGAGCTTGAAGTTTGAAGAATAAGCTAAATTCCAACATCACTCCTTTCATCGTTGACAGCTGCCAAACACCATCGACCCCCACTTGTTGGCGTCGTTGATCACTATTAATCACCTCCCATTCCTTGCGACGAAGCACCGTTTGAAGCAACAAATAATGTTGCAAAGTTATGAAGCAACTTACGAAGCGTTGCATTATCCAAAACATTGGGCTGACCCGAAAGTCTGAACAACAACACACCCAAAGAATGTGCAACAAAGCATCTCGAAGATGGGATACTAATACAACTCACATTTGCCCGGGCAACTCCTAACTCCGCTCCATGCAGACTACACATGTCATTATTACTCAGCACTACGACCCACGTAACCAACTACAACTACTTGGTCCACAGCTCGTGTAGCTCCTGACTCTGACCTCTGACGCCCATAGACGTCATTGCAGCTCACCATGATGGCTTATACATTCTACGTGGTTCACAGCTCCTGCAACTCTCTACAATGGCCTCTATGGCCAACCGACAATCGTGAAGCAGCTATCTAAAGCTCACCTAATCATTTATTGTCATGGTTATCAACTACGTCTTCTATGATATATTGACGTTGTAGTCACTGTTTATAACAATCACTACGAACTACTATCTCTGTGGTAATTGACGACGGCTACATCTAAATTACAGATATACAATTTTGTAATTCAATATTGCCACAATTCGGGAGAAGAGTTGATATGTGTACTTATCATTCATATTAGAGTATTTCAATTAAGTTAGGCACCATGGGTTTTTCTCTTTCAATTGTTTTCCATGTAAAAAGTTAAGGTGTATCCTCCTGCTTACTTCTCTTTAATTACCTGAGTGTGTGTTAGCTGTTTATGCAATGCTAAAATGATAAACAATCTTTATTCTACTATTGCAAATTTTTTAGCAGGCATAAGCTTTCTTTTTAAACTAACTCGTAATTTTATTTGTTGAAGATGTTAAACTTTGGCTAAATGGCTGGCAAGCAAAGTCAACAACACTTGTCAGGATTTGCTAGGCGCAAGTTTATGAAGAGCAAGATATGAAGCTATTGCAGAAAAAAATACTGTTTAAAAAGTAATGGTGGCTATTAAGATTTTTTTTTTCAAAATATCAATTGTAAATTTTTAGCAGTCATCACACTTTGCCAAGCCATATTGCAAAATTAGCTTTCCACCACTTTTTTTCTTAAAAAAAAATTAAGCAAAACACAATTTTGTCAAACACAAGAAAAGTATGGTGGGTTATTGCACCGCCACCACACTGCTGCCCCAAATACACGCTTAGGTTCTGTTAAAAAATCACGTACCGCAACGGGACTGCTATTCTCCATCCTGAAATGACAATATTTTTCAGTTTTTACTCTTCCGCGTCAAGAGACGTTCCCAAAAGGTTAGGTCGCCAAATCTCTCTTTCTTCAGTCAACCAGTGTTGAGTGCAATAGAACAAAAGGCACATGCAATATAATTTTTCTATATAAATAATACATTAAATTTTTTTTTTATGTAATTTAAGTAATCTAATAATTTTTTTCTTATCAATATATTTTTCTTCCTAATACTTAAAAAAAATTAAACTCTACCTTATTTCTACT
Source organism: Phalaenopsis hybrid cultivar (assembly GCA_002079205.1). Lineage (NCBI taxonomy): Eukaryota > Viridiplantae > Streptophyta > Magnoliopsida > Asparagales > Orchidaceae > Phalaenopsis > Phalaenopsis hybrid cultivar. The sequence goes on from JXCR01131721.1 coordinate 344,686, forward strand.
ACCCTAAAAAACAATATTGATTCCACCCCTGATCCACTGTGATTAATGGTCATTATTTCATGAATCCTAGCCAATGAATAAATTCGATTTCATGCGACATTATAATTATGGCCGTGAATCTAGCTCTAAGATTATTAATCACCCGAAANTAACACGTGATACGCCTTCAATAAATCCTCATCATCCAACATGAATCTTGAGGCATAACCTTGATCTTGGAATAATTTTTTGAGCAAAAAATATTCATGCGTTAATTAAAAGTCTTATAGAGCTCCAATTTCAGCAAGCTTACATTCAAACTAACTAATTCATTGAGGCGGACCCTAAATTGGTCCAATCCGAACCAAATTAAGCTCCGATCAAGCCATTAACTGCTTTTAGAAGCTTTATGGGCATATTTGTGAGATCAAACAGTTGTCAAATCTGACGAACTCATATTTTTGAATCGAGCGTCTCGATAAGACAGATCCAACAAACACACAGTCACTCAATTTTGACATTATTGAAGCACTCAAATGTCAATCAAACTCGAATTAGAGTGGTTCATGTTCCTTTTTTAATTGCAACCGGTATTCTATAAATAGAGCTCTACTCATCTCTAGAAAAATGGAGTAGAAGACATTTGAAGCCTGAAGAAGAGCTTGAAGTTTGAAGAATAAGCTAAATTCCAACATCACTCCTTTCATCGTTGACAGCTGCCAAACACCATCGACTCCCACTTGTTGGCATTGTTGATCACTATTAATCACCTCCCATTTTTTGCGACGAAGCACCGTTTGAAGCAACAACTAATGTTGCAAAGTTATGAAGCAACTTACGAAGCGTCACGTTATCCAAAACATTGGGCTGACCCCAAAGTCGGAACAACAACACGCCCAAAGAATGTGCAACAAAGCATCTCGGAGATGGGATACCGATACAACTCACATTTGCCCGGGCAACTCCTAACTCCGCTCCATGCAGCCTACACATGTCATTATTACTCAGCACTACGACCCACGTAACTAACTAGAACTACGTGGTCCACAACTCATGTAGCTCTTGACTCCGGTCTCTAAGGCCCATAGACGTCATTGCAGCTCACCATGATGGCTTATACATTATACATGGTTCACATCTCCTACAACTCTCTACAATGGCCTCCATGGCCAACCGACAATTGTGAAGCAGCTATCTAAAGCTCACCTAATCATCTATTGTCATGGTTATCAACTACGACTTTTACGATAAGTTGACATTGTAGTCACTGTTTATAACAATCACTACGAACTACTATCTCTGCGGTAATTGACTACGGCTCTTGCAGCCTATTGTTGCCAAGAACTACATCTAGATTACAGATATACAATTTTGTAATTTAATATTGCCACAATTCGGGAGGAGAGTTAATATGTGTACTTATCATTCATATTAGAGTATTTCAATTAAGTTAGACACCGTGGGCTTTTCTCTTTCAATTATTTTCCACGTAAAAAGTTAAGGTGTCACCTCCTGTTTACTTCTCTTTAATTACCTGAGTGTGTGTTGGTTGTTTATGCAATGCTAAAATGATAAACAATCTTTATTCTACCATTGCAAATTTTGGAGCATGCATAAGCTTTCTTTTTAAACTAACTCATAATTTTATTTGCTGAAGATGTTAAACTTTGGCTAAATGGCTGGCAAACAAAGTCAACAACAATTGTCAGGATTTGCTAGGCGGAACTTTATGAAGAGCAAGACATGAAGCTGTTGCAGAAAAAGTTACTGTTTAAAAACTAATGGTGGCTATTACGATTTTTTTTTTCAAAATATCAAATCGTAAATTTTTAGCGGTCATCACACTTTGCCAAGCCATATTGCAAAATTAGCTTTCCACCACTTTTTTTTTTTTAATTAAGCAAAACACAATTTTGTCAAACACAAGAAAAGTATGGCGGGGGACTGCACCGCCACCACATTGCTGCCCAAAATAAACGCTTAGGTTCTGTTCAAAAATCACGTACCGCAACGGGACTCCAACTCTACATCCTGAAATGACGATATTTTTCAGTTTTTACTCTTTCACATCCCAAAATGTGGGTCGCCAAATCTCTCTCTCCTGTGATCGGTGTTGAGTGCAATAGAACGAAAGGCAGATGCAATTTAATTTTTCTATATAAATAATACAATAAATTTTTTTATGTAATTTAAGTAATCTAATAATTTTTTTCTTGTCAATATATTTTTCTTCCTAATACTTTAAAAAAAATTAATCTTTACCTTATTTCTTTTACCCTAAAAAGTAATATTGATTCCACCCCTGATCGACTGTGATTAATGGTCATTATTTCATGAATCCTAGCCAATGAATAAATTCGATTTCATGCGATAATATAATTATGGCCGTGAATCTAGCTCTAAGATTATTAATCACCCAAAAGATGCTACAAATTTTGAAACGAATTGAGATCGAATCGAAATAAGCGAGCCGATCTACGAGCCAAAATTTTAGATCGAATCTTTTCTGTGCCAATCAAGCTCGACTCAAAATAGGATCGCAGACAGCCATAGTAATGTTCGGGCTATGAATTAGCGAATTTAGCTCGAAGAATATTAATAGCTCGAAAATCAATTGAAAGTTTAGTTCTGATCAAACAAGAGCCAAAATTTTGAGTGTATTTTTTCCCGAGTTGACAACAGGGTGGCTAAAAAATGAGTGGCTAATAACCCTAATTATAATACTTTGAATGCGGTCAAAAATTATTTGATGTAGAAATAAAATGAACAATTTATATGAATGTTGAATCCATTAAAGTGGGAGGAGAAAAACTTGGCTTTGAAGCAGCCGACATAAGACAAATAATTAAAATTATTTTAAAATTTATTTTCAGGGACATAATCATTAATCCTTATCTAAAATAATTATTATGGTTATCCTAAACAGATGATATATATCGTATCTTTTCCATTGATTGAATAAATTATCAAATTTTAATTATATATTGGATTCAAATTATAATAAAAAAGAATTNCGAATTGAAATAAACGAGCAAAACTAGAGCCAAAATTTTGAATGTATTTTTTCCTGAGTCGACAATCGGGCGGCTAAAAAATGAGTGGCTAATAACCCTAATTATAATACTTTGAATGCGGTCAAAAATTATTTGATGTAGAAATAAAATGAACAATTTATATGAATGTTGAATCCATTAAAGTCGGAGGAGAAAAACTTGGCTTAGAAGCAGCCGATATAAGACAAATAATTAAAACTATTTTAACAATTATTTTCAGGCACATAATCATTAATCCTTATCTAAAATAATTATTATGGTTATCCTCAACAGATGATAGCTATCGTGTCTTTTCCAATGATTGAATAAATTATCAAATTTTAATTATTTATTGGTTTCAAATTATAATAAAAAAGAATTTAATGGATTCTTATGGATAGAATTTTAAAAGGATTCTTATATATGAATATCATACATCTAAAATTTAATATTTATATTTATAACACGTTATAAACTTGAGTTTGAAAAGGTTTATTCCACGTTTATAAAATTAGAAAGTAATATTATTGGTGTGATGTTAAATATTTGAGTATTATGCATAAAAATAATAAATTTTAGGTGTTAAATATGTAAACATATATGAATTGAGTGGTTTTACTTACATACCACCCAATTCCAATGGAAAAAAATTGCGTATGATAGACGTACGTAGCGCTGTGTATAAGTTTGAAGTTATACCGAGGGTATAAGGGGATTATATCCGTTGTATAACCCCTCGTAACCTTTTGTAATTTACTTGTAACCTACTAATAAATTCTTAATATATGATAACAGAAGCGCGAAACTTATTTGTATGTTACAAGTGGGTTATACTAGGTTATATGGAGGTTACAATGGGCTATACCGTGGTATAACTCCTTTATACCCTCCGTATAACCTCGAAATCGTACGACAAATTTTTTCCAATTCCAATTTATTTATATATCTAATACCTACAGTTTATCATTTCCCATTGTAGCATTCATAACATTTATAGGTTTTCTTAAAACATCTTTCCTCTACTTTGTTTGCTTGCAATAGACGCACGTGCGATGATGCATGCATGTAACAAGTTTTGATCTATACGTGATGATTGTTGGTTTTCAAAACCAAACTTTAGACGCCAACAAAAATGGAGGAATTTTATTTAGTAGTTCACACACCCTCTACATTTTCTGGTTTAATTTATAAGCAAATACATCACATTTTTCTGAAAATAAAACTAACTAACCACTTAACGGTTTTCCTAACCACCTAACCNATTCAATTTTTTTCCCTTGCCTTGAACAGTACTTCAACATATTGAGTTAAATCACTTGTTATTGAATATGGTATCAAATATTTATATTTTAAACTTTTTTTTCCGAATATTGAAATTAATTTTTTAGTTTGTTTACATAAATAATGCCAAAATTTTGATATTTACAGGCATAACAGACAATGTTGTGAAACACGATGACGATAAAGCTAAAAATTTGATCGAGAAAAATTGCAAAATAAAAAACATAGCAGAAACACACAGATTTAGGTGGTTCGAAAAATTGCCTACATTCACGGAGCTGTAGTGGATTTCATTAGCTTAAGGATTACACCCGTCGATCGTCTCGACGGATACAAGAAAAAACAATCGCTCTCTCTCTCTCCTCTCATCTCCTCTCTTCTCTCCTCTCGAGAGCAACAACTGAAGGAAAAGCCAGGGAAACCAAATCCTGAGAGAGCTAACAAGGGAAGCTAGCATGCCTATTTATTATATTCATCATGTCATTAGGCTCATTAAGAAATTAATCAAATAATTAATGATGTCCATTAACTATTTTATTTTCTCTTCTCTAGCAAATCATAAAAGAGATTAAGAGCAATTAATTTTGAGTGTCTAATTTGATTTGTTGTCAAACATGAGAAAATGTCAATTTGAACAGTGGACCGGTTTCCATATTCGCAACAAAACTCCCACTTGGAGACTGGTACACTGACGACATCATCCACTAGCTGTGTCGCTCTTTTCTGCAAACATGATATCCTCCACCTCTGCAACTCAAAGCCCCGGTCTTCATGCCAGAAGACCAGCTGAAGTCGAGCACAACTTCAGTTTCTCAATAGTAACACCCTTAGTCGACATATCAACGTCAACGTAATCTTGTACCTCCAAGTTATTTCCTGGGTTGCTCATGTTTCTACTTAAAACTCTCACTGCATAAGCAATATTCTACCTTTGTTGAAAGCCCTTTTTTAACAAGTCTAGTCTTGTACCTTTTACTGTCATCAAACGCTGTCTTCACCCAGTACAAACACTTGTTGTGCAATGTTTTCTTCTCTAATGGATATTTTGTCAGCTCCCAAGTCTGATTCCTTGGTAGAAAATCCATCTTTTTCAGTCGCTTTCCCAATAACGAAAGATGAAGTTTCTTCCCATAGAGACAGTCTTCCAGCATCCTCTAGTAACCAATATCTGTGTCATTAAACTTCTCGATCCCCAAAGTCATCAAATCATCTTCGACCATCGCTTTCTCTTAGATGCGAACCTGAGCTCCAATACCAGTTGTTGGGAAAAATGACGACAATAAAGCAAAAAACCGAATCGAGAAAAATCGCAAAATAGAAAACACAGCGGAAACACACAAATTTACATGGTTCAATAAATTGCCTATGTCCATGGAGCTGTAAGGAATTTTATTTGCTTGATGAGTACACCCGTCGATTGCCTTGACGATTACAAGAAAGAACAAGCTCTCTCTCTCTCTCTCTCTCTCTCTCTCCTCTCTCCTCTCCTCTCCTCTCTCGTCTCTCTTGAGAGCAACAACCGAAGAAGAAGCCTGGGAAACCAAATCCCAAGAGAGCTAACAAGGGGAGCTAGTATGCTTATTTATTAATTTCATCATATCATTAGATCCATTAAGAAATTAATCAAATAATTAATGAAGCTCATTAATTATTTCCTTCTCTTCTGCAACAAATCATAGAAGAGATTAAGAGCAATTAATTTCAAGTATCAAGTCCACTTTGCTGCCAAACATGAGAAAATATCAATTTGAACAGTGGAGTGGTTTCCATATTTGCAACAAACAAATCTTTAAAATTTCATAAAAATAATTTTTTTATTTTTATTTTTGAATGAATCTTTAGTGTCACTTCAAAATATCGGCATCCATTACTTTCTTAAAAAGTATATTTTCACATGTAAATTTATGACACCAAAATGTTAATTAATGAAATATCAAACTATATGGTATTTACAAAAGAATCGGGTGATTGTATGTTACATATGTATGTAAAATTTTCATATAATCATAAAAAATTAACTTAACTCTCATAAAAAAATGAAAAAAAGGAAAAAAAATATATGAAAACAACGTCATGCAATGATTATCCATGTATATACATATATCATAAATGAACCCTTAATATTCAGGGGCCTTGAACAATGTTATGACAATTGCCTTATAATAATTACTTATTCTTTGAAAATGAGATTCAATAATTATATTTTATTTACTTTTTAATTGTGTGATTTTACTTTATTTGCGTGTTTTGTAAAATAGATATACTATTTTTTGAGGTAAGTAGTTTTATTTATGATCCTCACAAATACCATACAAATTAATTACAACACTTGAAAATTAAAGGATGAAAATCTTACAATAATTTTCTATGCTACGGTTTTCCCTATGATTTTGCCACCTGTTTGCAAACACCAAAGTGTTGCGAGTATTTGTCAAAAGATTGCAATCCTCAAATCCCATGAGTTATTCAACTTAAGAATGAATTGCACCACATCTGCATGAAATGACAACACTATAATTGAGTATCTAACTACAGTGAAGATCCACATCGGTCATATAGTTATTGTTAGATCTCATGGACTTCCACCTCATTACAAGTCATTCGAAGTAGTGATTGCTTAAATTATTTATACAAAGAGGAAGTAAATATAACAACAAATTCCACAAAAAATCACACCACATTTCAATTGACATTCCTCTTTATGAGTTGTTCATAAACCAAAAAAAGCCTAATGTGGTTATATATGTAAACTTTAAAAATTACATGTTAGTCATGTAAAAGCATAAGAATTTAGTTCCTAAGAAGCAGATGTTTCTTTTATTTCTTTTAATGAATAATTTATTAAGAGAAGTTGNTCCGAATATTGAAATTAATTTTTTAGGTTGTTTACATAAATAGTGCCAAGATTTTGATATTTACGGGCATAACACACAATGTTCTGAAAAACGATGACAATAAAGAGAAAAACTTTATCGAGAAAAATTACAAAATAAAAAACACAGCAGAAACACACAGATTTAGGTGGTTCGAAAAATTGTCTACGTCCACGGAGCTGTAGAGGATTTTATTAGCTTAAGGATTATACCCGTCGAACGCTTCGACGGTTACAAGAAAGAATAATCTCTCTCTCTCTCCTCTCCTCTCCTCTCTCTTCTCTTCTCTTCTCTCGAGAGCAATAACCGAAGAAGAAGCCAGGGAAACCAAATCCAGAGAGAGCTAATAAGGGGAGCTAGCTTGCTTATTTATTAATTTCATCATGTCATTAGGCTCATTAAGGAATTAATCAAATAATTAATGAAGTCCATTAATTATTTCATTTTCTCTTCTCTAGCATATCATAAAAGGGATTAAGAGCAATTAATTTTGAGTATCTAATCTGATTTACTGTCAAACATAAGAAAATGTCAATTTGAACAGTGGACTGGTTTTCATATTCGCAACAAATCTCCCACTTAGAGACTGGTACACTGACGACATCATCAACAAGCCGCGTCGCCCTTTTCTTCAAACATAATATCCTCCACCTCTGCAACTCAAAGCCCCGGTCTTCATGCCAGAATATTAGCTGAAGTCGAGCACAACTTCAGTTTCTTAAGAGTAACACCCTTAGTAGACATATCAACATCAACGCAGTCTTGTAACTCCAAGCTATTTTCTGAGTTACTCATGTTTCTGCTTATAACTCTCACTGCATTAGCAATATTCTGCCTCTGCTGAAAGCCATTTTCAACAAGTCTAGCCTTGCACCTTTTACTGTCATCAAACACAGTCTTCACCCAGTACACACACTTGTTGTGCAATGCATTCTTCTCTAGTGGAAGTTCTGTCAGCTCCCAAGTCTGATTCCTTGGCAGGAAATCAATCTTTTTCAATCACTTTCCCAATAATGAAAGATAGAGTTTCTTCCCATAGAGGTAGTCTTCTTCTATCTGCATCCTCTAGTAATTAATATATGTGTCATTAAACTTCTCAATCTTCGATGTCATCAAATCATCTCCGACCATCACTTTCTCTTAAATCCGAACCTGAACTCTGATACCAGTTGTTAGGAAAAACGACGACAATAAAAAAAAAATTGGATTGAGAAAAATCACAAAATAGAAAACACAACGGAAACACACAAATTTACATGGTTCGATAAATTGTCTATGTTCATGGAGCTGCAGAGAATTTTATTAGCTTGAGGATTACACGCGTCGATCGCCTTGACGATTACAAGAAAGAACAATATCTCTCTCTCTTTCTCTCTCTCTCTCTCTCTCTCTCTCCCCCTCCCTCTCTCCTCACATCCCCTCTCCTCTCCTCTCTCCTCTCTCCTCTCGAGAGCAACAACCGACGAAGAAGCCTGGGAAACCAAATCCCAAGAGAGCTAACAATGGGAGTTAGTATGTCTATTTATTAATTTCAACATATCATTAGATCCATTAAGGAATTAATCAAATAATTAATGAAGCTCATTAATTATTTCCTTCTCTTCTGCAACAAATCATAGAAGAGATTAAGAGTAATTAATTTCAAGTATCAAGTCCACTTTGCTACCAAACATGAGAAAATATCAATTTGAACAGTGGACTGGTTTCCATATTCGGAACAAACAAACCTTTAAAATTTCATAAAAATAATATTTTTATTTTTATTTTTGAATGAATCTTTAGTGTCACTTCAAAATATCACCATCCATTACTTTCTTAAAAAGTATATTTTCACATGTAAATTTATGACACCAAAATATTAATTAATGAAATATCAAACTATATGGTAATTACAAAAGAATTGGGTGATTGTATGTTACATATGTATGTAAATTTTTCATATAATCATAAACAATTAACTAACTCTCATAAAAAAATGTAAAAAAGGAAAAAAAAAAATAGATGAAAACAACGTCATGCAATGGCTATCCATGTATATACATATATCATAAATGAACCCTTAATATTCAGGGGCCTTGAACAATGTTATGACAATTGCCTTATAATAATTACTTATTCTTTAAAAATGAGATTCAATAATTATATTTTATTTACTTTTTAATTGTGTGATTTTACTTTATTAGCATGTTTTTTTAAATAGATATACAATTTTTTGAGGTAAGTAGTTTTATTTATGATCCTCACTCTTGCCACCTCGATATCTTTGATGCCAATGGGCTCACCCATACAAATTAATTACAACACTTGAAAATTAAAGAATGAAAATCTTACAATAATTTTCTATGCTACGGTTTTCCCTATGATTTTGCCACCTGTTTGCAAACACCAAAGTGTTGCGAGTATTTGTCAAAAGATTGCAATCCTCAAATCCCATGAGTTATTCAACTTAAGAATGAATTGCACCACATCTGCATGAAATGACAACACTATAATTGAGTATCTAAGTACAGTGAAGATCCACATCGATCATATAATTATTGTTAGATCTCATGGACTTCCACCTCATTACAAGTCATTCGAAGTAGTGATCTGCACAAAACTTTAACCCCTTTGCTGCAATTTTTATATTCAGTGTTATGCAAAGAGGAAGTAAATATAACAACAAATTCCACAAAAAATCACACCACATTTCAATTGACTTTCCTCTTTATGAGTTGTTCATAAACTAAAATAGCCTAATGTGGTTATATATGTAAACTTTAAAAATTACATGTTAGTCATGTAAAAGCATGAGAATTTAGTTCCTAAGAAGCAGATGTTTCTTTTATTTCTTTTAATGAATAATTTATTAAGAGAAGTTGAGGGTATGTTCAGGGGGACTGTAGTTTTTTAAACATGTTCTTCTAAAGTTATGGTAGGGAAATAAATTTTTAAAAAGCCGTTGTGAAAATTACAAATACATGTATTTTTTTCAAAAAATCAAATAACATCTTTTTTATAGCCAACATATCATAGCAAGCCATGTTGAAAAAAACAATTGATTGCCACAAAAAATTAAGGAAAACAACAAGAAAGTAATTCCCAAATATAATTGTGTTGATGGTTTGAAACACAAAGCAGACAGAAAACTGTCTCAAACAAACCCTAAATTTTGATGTAATACAAGAAAATATATGCTTACTTTTTTACATGTACTTATTCTCTATAAAGTTGTTTAAAGACCCGACTATGAGAGACTTCATCATGACTATGACTCCCAACCATAAGGTAAATTGTTTGTATTATTTCATGTTAACAGGGACGCTTGACTTCCATTTTTTCTAATTGAAAATTTATTTTTATTTTTCATTAGGACAGTATCTATGCTACTTTGGATATGCTTTAGTTTTTTTATCTTGGACAATATTATTTTTTTTACTTTTGGGAAAAGTTGCATTGTACAATTTGTTATTTGCTTTTCAGAATTGCTTTACTTTTGTTATGACTGGTTGTGTAGGTAATGCACAAGACAGCCACATTATCAAATTTACCACAATAACTCATAAATACAACTTCATGCAATCAACCCCAACTTTGCTTGAGTTTCAACTAAAGAGAAGGTATTTGTTGAGAAAATACGGGCGAAGAAAAACAAGCGAAACGACACAAATCCAGAAGAACACAGAGATTTAACGAGGTTCGGCAAAAATGCCTACGTCCTCGGGAGCAGAGCGGCGACCTCCTTTTCAATATTCAGAAAAGAATACAGAATACAATATTCAACTCTCTCAAAGATCTAGAATTACAAACATGTCTATTTATAATCCTAGAGTAAACCCTACAGTACAATATGTAATTACCAAATTACCCCTGTACCGTATAGCGGGGCGTTGACCCAGCACCCCCAACCCACATAACGTAACTTCCCGATTTGGACAGATTCTTCCGCTTCGCTCCGCTCTGCTCCGCTTCGTTACAGCGTCTGTCCCTATATGGTATATGAGCCATACCATAACAAATCTCCACCTTGGCGAATATCCA
>JXCR01131721.1:366712-379197 GCA_002079205.1 Phalaenopsis hybrid cultivar
AGTTGGGATGTTTATTATTATTGGATTCGGAGTTGGTGGTGGTGTCTTCTGCGGCTATGAGTGCATGATTGGATAGAAGTATGGATTGAAAAGGAAGAAGAGGATTATGGTGGGATGGAAGCATAAATGGGGATGTTGATAGAATGTACTAAATATATCACATTTTAGAATTATATCTCATCTGTTATCAATTACTTCTTAATCAAAAGCCTATTTAAAAAAGAAAGATCTTTTCATTTTGTAATTAAACGAGAAAATTCCGATAAAAGATGTTGANAGGAAGAAGAGGATTATGGTGGGATGGAAGCATGAATGGGGATGTTGATAGAATGTACTAAATAGATCACATTTTAGAATTATATCTCATCTGTTATCAATTACTTCTTAATCAAAAGCCTATTGAAAAAAGAAAGATCTTTTCATTTTGTAATTAAACGAGAAAATTCCGATAAAAGATGTTGACCCTTGGGAGTTCAATATGAACTTGACTATTAGCCTAGATCAAGTTTAAATGCATGAGTCAATTTGACTCAAACTGAGAACTGTTTGAAAATAAGGGTTTTACATATGGAGGTCTCCAAATTATATTTATTACATAGAAAGGTCTCAAAATATTTAATTTACACCTNGAGTCAATTTGACTCAAACTGAGAACTATTTGAAAATAGGGGTTTTACATATGGAGGTCTCCAAATTATATTTATTACATAGAAAGGTCTCAAAATATTTAATTTACACCGCAAGGATTTTTTTACCACTCTTTGGTGACGCAGTTCCACTATGTCAACATAGCCATAGAGGGAGGAGTGAGGGTTAACATCCATGGTGGCGGCTGTGAGTCTACTAGCACGAGGGTTAACTGCTCTTTTTGCTCAATTCTCCACCCGCGTTGCATGTTAACACAAATACCCTCACTGTCCCCAGCACATGAAATCCCAAACCGAAATCATGTAGCAGTCNTTACTAGCACGAGGGTTAACTGCTCTTTTTGCTCAATTCTCCACCCTCGTTGCATGTTAACACAAATACCCTCACTGTCCCCAGCACATGAAATCCCAAACCGAAATCATGTAGCAGTCCCTCACCTCCTCTAGCCTGCTCAACATCAAGCTCCTCGGTTCATCTCTCTTCCTAACTCTACGCACTCGCCCTGCTCTCACCCTCTCCTCTTCTTGAGTCGTGTCAACCATCATTTCTTCTCCCTCTTCTCGGAAAACCTAGCCACAACACCCCAGCCTAGCCGCCGCTGTACCTGGCTCCACCGTTTCCTTTCTTCTTCCAGAAGAGCTCCACAACCTCCTCTAACACCAACCAAATGACTCAAGAAGAAGGCTTTGTGATCTCTTTCAAAGATATCATTTGATGCCGTGGCGGCGACCGCCAGCGAGCAGCTGGCCCAGTGTTTGGTCTGCTTGGCAGAGTTTGTACTGAGAGAATGGATCCAAATTCAGCCAGATTGTGGTCATGGTTTTCATGTCAATTGTGTCGATATGTGCTTTGGATCTCATTTGTCCTGCCCCTCCTGTTGACGGATTTTGATCGTCGAACTGCCGAACAGGTGTCAAATTTGTGGTGCCGATCCGACCGTTGGTGGAGCTTCACTATCGGAAGTTGGATTCAAAGCACAAGAAGAAGGAACAGCCTTCATCATCAGTGAGTTGTAAAGGAATCCTTGAGGCGTAAATTAAGTGACTTGGGGCTTTTATTTGTAATAAATATAATTTGGGGACCTCCATATGTAAAATACCTATATTTAATCAGCTTTCAAACATCTGCCAATTAACATCTTATCTTCGAGCTATAGACTATTGGCACCCATAAAAATAAGCACCAATATTTTGCTACGAAAACCGCAAAAATTTGTTAGCAAACTATTTCAAAGTTTAATTAATTATTAACTTCTAAATCTTGTTAGCTAGGCACAACGCAAGTATGTCAATGAAACATATGACTAGTAGCATACTTAACAAAATGAAAAAATGTTCATGTTAGTCAATAACCTTGGCCTTGATACTAACTAACAGAATTTTTTTTTTTGAATTATGTTAACACATTTTTATGTATCATCATGTAGAGAAGAGGCCATGTCATACGCCAAANCGCACTCGCCCTGCTCTCACCCTCTCCTCTTCTTGAGTCGTGTCAACCATCATTTCTTCTCCCTGTTGGGTATTGTGGAGCTCGGTCCATGATTTGATTTGACAATTTTGGCGTCTATGGAAGTTAATTAAATTTTATTTAATTTCTTCTTCTTCTATGGATTCTCTCGCCTTCCTCTTGTTGGTAAATTGAGGAAAGCAATATTAATTAATATTGCTTAATATTTCTTTCTCCATATTTCCTCCGTTGCTTCCTTTTGAAATTCGCTAATTAAAAGGCTGCTAATTAAAATTGCTTCCTTAATGGGCCATATTAGACCATTTAAGGAAGAAGAGGGATTTGCAAAGATATATGCTATTCCCTGTATTCCTTGCTGAAGCTTTTCGGGTATGAGAGAAGTAGGTTTTCCAGGGTGGCTTACGGATAGAAAAAGGAAAGAAACATAAGCAAGACTTGTGCTCTCTCTTCATCTTTAAATTTGGCGTGAGGTTTCCGGCTCCCCAGGTGGTTTTTTGTTCTCCGTGTGGCTCTCGGTTTAGAGAGAGAGAGAAGGTGAAGAGAGAGAGAGAGAAAATTCTTTCTTGTAAGTCGACGTGGTCGACGGTGTAATTCTCAAAGCTAATACAATCCTTCGCAGCTCCGTGGATGTAGGCAAGTTGCTGAACCACGTAAAACTGTGTGTTTCGCTGTGTTTTCTGTTTTGCGAATTTTTTCTCGATCTGGTTTTTTTTCATTTTATTGCCATTGTTTTTCACAACAACTGATATCAGAGGTTTGGTTCGAGGCTGAAAGAAAATGATGGGCGGAGACGAAGTGATGGCATCGGGGATCGAGAAGTTCAATGACACAGATTTTAGTTACTGGAGGATGTAGATAGATGACTATCTCTATGGGAAGAAACTTCATCTGCCGTTGCTAGGAAAGAAGCCGGAAAAAATGGACGAGCTGGAATGGAATCTGTTGGATCGACAGGTTGTGGGGGTTGTTCGATTAACCCTGTCAAGATTCGTTGCCCATAACGTCATCAAGGAGAGGACTACTGCAGATCTCATGGGAGCTTTATCAGACATGTATGAAAAGCCATCAACGAATAATAAGATGCACCTGATGAAAAAGTTATTCAACCTGAAGATGGTGGAAGGTGTGTCTGTTGCTCAACACCTGAATGAGTTCAATAATATCATTAATCAATTGTCATCTGTTGAAATTGATTTTGATGATGAGATTCGTGCTCTGATATTGTGGCTCAATTGCCAAATAACTGGGAAGCCATGAGGATGGTAGTTAGCAGTTCCGCAGGTAAATCTAAATTGAAATATGATGATATACGTGATTTGATTTTGGTAGAGGAGGTGCACAGGAAAGATTCTGGTGAGACCTCGGGTTCGAGTTCGTCATTGATTGTTGATTCTAGAGGGAGATCACGAGACAGGAACTCAAATAGAAGAAGATCAAAATCAAAGTCTGGTCAGCAGACAATCTGCTGGAATTGTGGCAAAGCTGGCCACATTAAAAAAACTGCAGAAATCTCAAGCAGGAGAATGATGACACAAATTTTGTAACTGAAGAAATACATGATGCGCTATTGTTGGCGGTTCACAGTTCTGTTGATGAGTGGATATTGAATTCAGGGGCTTCCTTCTATACATCTTCCCACCGGGAGTTAATGCGGAATTATGTTGCAGGCAACTTTGGGAAGGTATATTTGGCTGATGGAAAAGCTCTGGACGTGGTGGGGATGGGAGACGTTGATATTGCACTCCCTAACAAGAGCAATTGGACTTTGCAAAAAGTCAGGCACGTTCCTGAATTGAAGAAAAACTTTATTTCTATAGGGCAGCTCAATGAGGGTGACCATTCAGTTGTGTTCTCAGATAGTACTTAGAAGGTTACTAAATGAGCATTAGTACTGGCTCGGGGTAAGAAAACTGACACACTATATTTGACTGCAGGTTTATTCAGGCGTGAAAACATGAGCCAGATGTGCATTATGGGGAAACAGAAGAGAGTCAGTTTCCTGAAAGGTGACAGAGCACCAAAGACAGAAAAACTGAATTTTGTACGGACATATGGTGGAGAACCACAGAGCTATGAAAAAGTCTTGCAAGATAAAAGTTCGAGCAAGTGGGAGCTAGCAGAAATTCCACCAGAAAAGAAGACATTGCATAACAAGTGAGTGTATCGGGTGAAGACTGCGTTTGATGGCGGTAAGAGGTATAAGACTGCACTTGTTGAAAATGACCTTCAGCTGAGGCATGNCGGAGCTTTAGTGTGGCAGATTATGTTCAGTAAGATTGATTCAAACTCGTAATGATTTAATTTTGTTTCAAAAAAAACTATAGTTAAACATCATTTTATAAGTTAAAAAAAACACTAATTGATCTAATTTGTATGTCAAGCTTTTTTCAAAACTTAATATGTATTCCTAATTTATATTTGTATGTATATGAGCATCTGTAGAACAATGTCCAACTTTTTAGAATTTTTAACAAATATCATGATCATATTAGACTTCTTGCTATAACACACTCTAGTAATAATGAAAAGGAGGTTGCAATAGTATATATATTATAGGATTGGTTTAATGGGTAAAATGTTATACATATTGAGAAATCTTTTAAGATAATGTCCTTTTACATTAAAGCATCAACTAACATGGAGATTTAAGCAAATTTATTATGCATCAATGTTTGTTATACGATTTTGATTGTTATCTAATGAAAAATTAAAAAAATAATTCAATTTTTAAAAGAACTAATAATGTTATGATAAATATGTAATATTTTTAGAAGTGATTGCAACATATTTAGAAGAAAAATATGAAAATAAAATAATTGATTTAAGCACATTAAAAATTATTAAAGATGTATTGATTAGAAGAGAATAAAATTAATATAATTATGAGAAAGAAGGTAAAGGTAATTCGAACTTAGTACATGATTTTATGCGTTAAAATGGAAGTAAAAAAATGAATGGAGATTTAAGTTGCATAAATCCAACCAAAAGGTGGAACTAGGCATGAGATTTTATGAAGCGCATGATGGAATTTGTGAAATTTGCTTTCATTAAGATTAGTTTAAGCGATATCTTATTAATTTCTAATTTTTCATTTACTTAATTTAATTAGTAATGTTGCTTCGGTATACAGATATTCAGTAATGGGAGATATAAGAGTGTGCTTCATCGGGTTCTTGTAAACTCCTCCAAATCTCGGAACTCCATTGCTTCAGTACACAGTCTTCCATTTGATAGCATTGTCCGCCCTTCANTGTCTTCTGGCATGAAGACCGGAGGTTTGAGTTTCAGAGGTGGAGGATATCATATTTGAGGAAAAGGACGATGCAGTCAGTGTCCCGATCTCCAAGTGGGAGAATTGTTGGGTTTTGTGGAGCTCGGTCCACGATTTGATTTAGCAATTTTGTCATCTCTAGAAGTTAACTAAATTTTATTTAATTCCTTCTTTTTCTATGGATTCTCCCGCCTTACTCTTGTTGGTAAATTGAGGAAAGCAATATTAACTAATATTGCTTAATATTTCTTTCTCCATATTTCCTCCGTTGCTTCCTTTTGGAATTCGCTAATTAAAAGGCAGCTAATTAAAATTGCTTCCTTAATGGGCCATATTAGACCATTTAAGGTAGAAGAAGGATTTGCAAAGATATATGATATTCCCTGTATTCCTTGCTGAAGCTTTTCGGGTAGGAGAGAAACAGGTTTCCCAAGGTGGCTTACGGATAGAAAAAGTAAAGAAACATAAGCAAGACTTGTGCTCTCTCTTCGCCTTTAAATTTGGCGTGAGGTTTCCAGCTCCCCTCGTGGTTTTTTGTTCTTCGTGTGGCTCTCGGTTTAGAGAGAGAGAGAAGGTGAAAAGAGAGAGAGAGAGAGAGAGAGAGAGAGAGAGAGAGAATTCTTTCTTGTAAGTCGACGTAGTTGACGGTGTAATCCTCAAATCTAATAAAATCCTCTGCAGCTCCATGGACGTAGGCAAGTTGCCAAACCACGTAAATCTGTGTGTTTCGCTGTGTTTTCTGTTTTGTGAATTTTTTCTCGATCTGTTTTTTTTTTTCCCTTTATTGCCGTTGTTTTTCACAACACTCCCTCTTCTCGGAAAACCTAGCCACAACACCCCAGCCTAGCCGCCGCTGTACCTGGCTCCATCGTTTCCTTTCTTCTTCCAGAAGAGCTCCACAACCTCCTCTAACACCAACCAAAGGACTCAAGAAGAAGGATTTGTGATCTCTTTCAAAGATATCATTTGATGTCGTGGGGGAGTTTGTACAGAGAGAATGGATCCAAATTCAGCCAGATTGTGGTCATGGTTTTCATGTCAAGATACGTGCTTTGGATCTCATTTGTCCTGCCCTTCCTGTTGACGGATTTTGATCGTCGAACTGCCGAACAAGTGTCAAATTTGTGGTGCCGATCCGATCGTTGCTGGAGCTTCATTATCGAAAGCTGGATTCAAAGCAAAAGAAGAAGGAACAGCCTTCATCATCAGTGAGTTGTAAAGGAATCCTTGAGGCGTAAATTAAATGACTTGGGGCTTTTATTTGTAATAAATATAATTTGGGGGCCTCCATATGTAAAATACCTACATTTTAACCAGCTTTGAAACATCTGCCAATTAACATCTTATCTTCGAGCTATAGACTATTGGCACCCATAAAAATAAGCACCAATATTTTGCTACGAAAACCGCAAAAATTCGAATCGATAGCAAACTATTTCAAAGTTTAATTAATTATTAACTTCTAAATCTTGCTAGCTAGGCACAACGCAAGTATGTCAATGAAACATATGACTAGTAGCATAATTAACAAAATGAAAAAATGTNTGTGCCTTCTTCACACGATCTTCACCGACTCGCATCTCCCTGAGTGCGTCCCAAGCCTCATTTGCCGTCTTTTTCTCCGCGATTACCATCATCACGTTATCCGGCACGGCTTGAGAAATGGCTACCATGACGCCTTGATCTTTGTCATCGTCTTTTTCTTCACCTTCAATCACTGACCATACTCCTAGTGAACGCAAGATTATCTTCATCTTGACAGCCCATATGCTGTAGTTCGTTTCACTTAACGTTGGAAATTGGATCGGGATTGAGGCTCCTCTTGCCGTCGGTTTGATGACAGCAAGTGACTTAGATGGATCTCCATCATTTCCGGCCATTTCTTTGACACCTTCGCTCTGATACCAAATGTTGGTTTTCAAAACCAAACTTTAGACGCCAACAAAAATGGAGGAATTTTATTTAGTAGTTCACACACCCTCTACATTTTCTGGTTTAATTTATAAGCAAATACATCACATTTTTCTGAAAATAAAACTAACTAACCACTTAACGGTTTTCCTAACCACCTAACCACAAAACGGTTTTCAAAACTTCCTAATCCACATGAAAAATGTGCAAAAATACATAAACAATTTCTAGAGACAACTAGATTAACACAATAATGATTTGCTAATCAGTTTTAATTTGAACCAAAGCATTTTATATTGTTTATCCCATCACAGCGGGGGCCAGCGTTCTCCCAAATCACAATTACTATGTATATTTAGGTGCATTTATATACATACCATCCAATTACTATATATTTACATATCTAACACCTAAACTTCACTTTTTTACATTTATGCCACCAAAGTAAGGTAACATTGACCTATGAAGGAAGCTAATCATTCAATTTGTATCCCTTGCCTTGAACAGAACTTCAACATATTGAGTTAAATCACTTGTTATTGAATATGGTATCAAATATTTATATTTTAAACTTTTTTTTCTGAATATTAAAATTAATTTTTTACGTTATTTACATAATGCCAAAATTTTGATGTTTACAGGCATAACAGACAATGTTGTGAAAAACGATAACAATAAAGCGAAAAAATTGATCGAGAAAAATTACAAAATAAAAAACACAACGAAAACACACAGATTTAGGTGGTTCGAAAATTGTCTACGTCCACGGAGCTGTAGAAGATTTGATTAGCTTAAAGATTACACTCGTCGATCGCCTCGACGGTTACAAAAAAGAATAATCTCTCTCTCTTTCTCCTCTCCTCTCATCTCTCTTCTCTTCTCTCGAGAGCAACAACCGAAGAAGAAGCCAGGGAAACCAAATCCAGAGAGAGCTAACAAGAGGAGCTAGCATGCCTTTTTATTAATTTCATTATGTCATTAGGCTCATTAAGGAATTAATTAAATAATTAATGAAGTTCATTAATTATTTCATTTTCTCTTCTCTAGCAAATCATAAAAGGGATTAAGAGCAATTAATTTTGAGTATCTAATCTGATTTGTTGTCAAACATGAGAAAATGTCAATTTGAACAGTGAACCAGTTTCCATATTCGCAACAAATCTCCTACTTGAAGACTGGTACACTGACGACATCATCCACTAGCTGTGTTGCACTTTTCTTCAAACATGATATCCTCCACCTCTGCAACTCAAAGCCCTGGTCTTCATGTCAGAAGACCAGCAGAAGTCAAGCACAACTTCAGTTTCTCAAGATGACACTCTTAGTCAACATATCAACGTCAACGTAATCTTGTACATCCAAGCAATTTCCTGGGTTACTCATATCTTTGCTTTCAACTCCCACTGCATGAGCAATATCATGCCTCTACTGAAAGCCCTTCTCAACAAGTCTAGACTTGTACCTTTTACAGCTATCAAACGCAGTTTTCACCCAGTACACACACTTGTTGTGCAATACCTTCTTCTCTACTAGAAGTTATGTCAGCTCCCAAGTTTGATTCCTTGGCAGGAAATCCATCTTTTTTCAGTCGCTTTCCCAATAACGGAAGATAAGAGTTTCTTCACATAGAGGCAGTCTTCCTCTATCTGCATCCTCTAATAACCAATATCTGTGTCATTAAACTTCTCGATCCCCGATGTCATCAAATCATCTCGACCATCGCTTTCTCTTAGATCTGAACATGAGCTCTGATACCAGCTGTTAAGAAAAACGACGACAATAAAGCAAAAAACTGGGTCAAGAAAAATCATAAAATAAAAAACACGGCGGAAACACACAAATTTACATGGTTCGATAAAAGTTCTATATCCACGGAGCTGCAGGGAATTTTATTAGCTTGAGGATTACATCCGACGATCGTCTCGACGATTACAAGAAACAACAATCTCTCTCTCTCTCTCTCTCTCTCTCTCTCTCTCTCTCTCTCTCCCTCTCCTCACCCCTCTCCCCTCTCCTCTCCTCTCTCCTCTCTCCTCTCTCCTCTCGATAGCAACAACCGAAGAAGAAGCCTGGGAAACCAAATCCCAAGAGAGCTAACATGAGGAGTTAGTATGTCTATTTATTAATTTCATCATATCATTAGGTCCGTCAAGGAATTAATCAAATAATTATTGAAGCTCATTAATTATTTCTTTCTCTCTTCTGTAACAAATCATAAAAGAGGTTAAGAGCAATTAATTTCGAATATTCAGTCTAATTTGCTACCAAACTTGAGAAAATTTCAATTTGAACAGTGGACCGGTTTCCATATTTACAACACACAAATCTTTAAAATTTCATAAAATAAAATTTTAATTTTTTTTAAATGAATCTTTAGTGTCACTTCAAAATGTCACCGTCCGTTACTTTCTTAAAAAGTATATTTTCATATGTAAATTTTTTACACCAAAATATTAATTAATGAAATATCAATTTATATGGTAATTACAAAAGAATTGGGTGATTGTATGTCACATATGTATGTAAATTTTTCATGTAATCATAAAAAATTAACTAACTCTCATAAAAAAAATGAAAAAAAAAGGAAAAAACTAGATGAAAATAACGTCATGCAATGGCTATCCATGTATATACATATATCATAAATGAACCCTTAATATTCAGGGGCCTTGAACAATGTTATGACAATTGCCTTATAATAATTACTTATTCTTTGACAGTGAGATTCAAGAATTATATTTTATTTACTTTTTAATTCTGTGATTTTACTTTATTAGCTTGTTTTTTTAAATAGATATACTATTTTTTGAGGTAAGTAGTTTTATTTATGATCCTCACTCTTGCCACCTCGATACCTTTGATGTCAATGGGCTCACCCATACAAACTAATTACAACACTTGAAAATTAAAGAATGAAAATCTTACAATAATTTTCTATGCTACGGTTTTCCCTATGATTTTGCCACCTGTTTGCAAACACCCAAGTGTTGCGAGTATTTGTCAAAAGATTGCAATCCTCAAATCCCATGAGTTATTCAACTTAAGAATGAATTGCACCACATTGCATGAAAAAGCAACACTATAATTGAGTATCTAACTACAGTGAAGATCCACATCAATCATATAGTTATTGTTAGATCTCATCGACTTCCACCTCATTACAAGTCATTCGAAATAGTGATCTGCACAAAATCTTAACCCCTTTGCTTCAATTATTTATATTCAGTCTTATGCAAAGAGGAAGTAAATATAACAACAAATTTCACAAAAAATCACACCGCATTTCAATTGACATTCCTCTTTATGAGTTGTTCATAAACTAAAATAGCCTAATGTGGTTATATATAAACTTTAAAAATTACATGTTAGACATATAAAAGTATAAGAATTTAGTTCCTAAGAAGCAGATGTTTCTTTTATTTCTTTTAATGAATAATTTATTAAGAGAAGTTGAGGGTCTGCTCAGGGTGACTGTAATTTTTTAAACAAGTTATTCTAAAGTTATGATAGAGAAATAACTTTTTAAAAAGTCGTTGTGAAAATTATAAATACATGTATTTTTTTTTCAAAAAATCAAATAACATCTTCTTTATAGCCACCATATCATAGCAGGTCATGTTGAAAAAAAAAACAATTGCTCACCACAAAAAAATAAAGAAAACAACAAGAAAGTAATTCCCAAATATAATTGTGTTGATGGTTTGAAACACAAAGCAGACAAAAAATTGTCCCAATCAAACCCTAAATTTTGATGTAATACAAGAAAATATATGCTTACTTTTTTACATGTCGTACTTATTCTCTATGAAGTTGTTTAAAGACCCGACTTTGAGAGACTTCATCATGACAATGACTCTCAAACATATGGTGAATTATTTGTATTATTTCATGTTAACAGGGACGCTTGAATTCCATTTTTTTCTAATTGGAAAATTTATTTATTTTTTCATTAGGACAGTATCTATGCTACTCTGGATATGCTTTAGTTTTTTATCTTGGACAATATTATTATTTTTTTACTTTTGGGAAAAGTTGCATTGTACAATTTGTTATTTGTTTTTCAGAATTGTTTTACTTTTGTTATGACTGGTTGTGTAGGTAATGCACATGACAACCATATTATCAAATTTAACACAATAGCTCATAAATACAACTTTCTGCAGTCACCCAAAACTTTGCTTGAGTTTCAACTAAAGAGAAAGTATTTTCACTACAATACTAATTATTGTATTAATGTCATATAAATATTATTTAATTTGTTTTGGATATATTTTATAAAGAGGGTTGCTAAATCTATTTTCAGATATTAAATACCACATTCCTAATTTTGAAAGAGCTAGCAATATCGCTTAGAATGGGAAATGTATGTTTAATAAGAGACACTCATCCTTACGCGGTATCATTGAAAGAACATTTTGAGTTTGGAAAAAAAAATGGTTCATACTTTGGGATATGCTGACATATTTGTTTTTTAAGCAAGTGCAGATAGTGGTCGCCACAGTGATTCTACACAACTAAATTCGGCGGCGTCATTCACACAGTGACGTTGACTTCAATAGAGCTGATGAAGATCATTCACATGTCCCTTTTGACAGATATGAATATCACCTAGGGCAATCTTTTTACCACAAGTTGAAAATGATTTGCATGCATGGGAGATGATAGAGTTAAGAGAGCGAATTATAAATTTCATCGTTGGCATTTGAATGGAGTGATTATATTTTGTGTTACTTTATTTGCAAAGTGTCATGCAAATGTTTATTGTTTATTTTATTGAAGAATTATGCAATGATGGACATTTTAAATCTCAATGTCATTTTCAATTCTATTGTATGCATTTCTTCCTACTTGGTTGTCCTATGAGGCAACTATGGGTGTAATAAGCAATGTAAATTTTTATTGCATATTTTATTTTTTGTTTTGGAGGTCTATAATGAGATATTCGACTTTATGCGTTCTTCTGTATGGCTTACTTGTTTTTATTGGTTCTTGACATGCGTGAAAACATAATGAAGACAATCAAGTTCCTCTTTGTTTTTAGTACTATAGCTCTTGAGATTATTCCAAATATATATATATATATATATATATATATATATATATATATATATATATATATATATATATATATATATATATATATATATATATATATATATATATATATATATATATATATATATAT